>PVKS010021898.1:0-34516 GCA_004027875.1 Aplodontia rufa | reverse complement strand
TTGAGTCTCTGAGTAATCACTGTAGGGTGCCTCCATTTTTATAAAAAATCAATGCTGGTCCTTCTTCTCCTCATGTATGTGTGTGTATGTTTGCATGAATAATAAGGGGTGGAAGGTGCAGTCCTATGGAGCAGGAAATGAAGGAGATGGTGGGGCAGAAATCACAGAACTTCCATTGTGCATTTCTTATTATCTTATGGGTAGAATGTTCACGTAGTACTTTTCTATTTACACACATTAATAAAGAAGATAATGTTTAAAAGAAAATGTGACCTCACAGGCTGCTGGGATATGGGCTTGTAAGTCATGCAGTGTTCTTATAGAAAGGCTGGGAAGAAATGGATTGAAGGAGAAAGAAGGAAAAGAAACGAGGCGGCCACTTCTTACTCCCATATGATAAACTTCCATGTCTCCCTCTAAGAAGCTCTTCTAAGGATACTGAGCTCTCTCTGTCAAAGGGCCAGCTTTTGCCTCTCATTATCTAATTATTTTGTATTTTAATTTCTAGGTTTTTGCATACCACCTACTTAGGTGGTCTAATTTAGGCCATGTACATACACTTGAGGATGTGTCTATTGCTGGTATATAACATTTTCACATTTAGATCCCTTAATAGTTTTCATTGGAGTAGTAATTCAGGCAAATGAACAAGTGACTGTTTGCACTGACATCTTTCAGCCAAACTCTACCACCCAGAAGCCAGCCACTATCTGAGGAACTTGGCCAGTCTGGACTCTGGCAATAGAATAGCCTTTTATCCTAAGCTGCAGCCAAACTTTTCTAGGCCTGAGGTAAATTTACATAGAATAAAGTTAAATGAGGAAAATACTATTGGACGATGCTTTAAATTGTTTACATTTGTTCATTTCCAACAGTAAAACAGAGCCCCAGGGCTCTAGACCCAGAGACAGGATCTTCCCATTAAAATACAGAAGAAACATCTTGATTTTATTACTTTCCCAAGTATTCTAGGATCCTAGCTGGGCATTAGAGACAATACAGAACTATTCTTGCTTTTAAACATCTAATTAAGTTAATTTGGCTGCTGTTAGGGTATGGAACTTCAAGTGTCTAGAAAGGGTAGGGGTCAGAAAGAAATGTTGATTGTCTCCCTCAAGATCTGAGGAAGAACACACAGACCTCTTAACATCCAGTGTCTTGGTCTCCCTGCCGATTATTCAGAAGCCCATACCTTTCTGGGGCACCAACTGTTTAAGTCCTAGCCATGGACAGTGAGGAGGGTTAACTTGCCTCTTGTTTTGGCCTCATTTCAAACTCGAGCTAAGGAATCCTTGACCATCAAGAGATCTATAGAATTCTTTTCACAGAGAAGTAATTTAAGAATCAAAGAAAGAGAATCATTTTAAAAACATAGGGACCCAGATTGCTGAGAGTTGCCCAGAGACGATAGATAATCATTGTCAAAATCAGAACCAGAATCCAGGTGGCTTGAATTACTTGCTGCTTAGAGTCCTCTTGCTTTCGTCAGGTGAACAGGGAACAGCATTCTGAGCAGAAAGAACATGGTGGGCACAGAAACAAGGCCTGAGCAGCCTGAACGCTGGGGGAAATTTAACACAAGCATGGCAAGAGCACAACCATTTAGGCAGGTTAGAGTTTAAACTTGACATTCCTCAAGATTCTTTCAATTACAAGATCCCAAGATCAAATGAAGTTAAGTAATAACAATAGTAACAATAATAGTTAATACTTAACTGAGCACTTAACCATATCCTCGGTAATGTTCTAAATTATTTGTATATTTACCTTACTTAAAACTCAGAGCACTATGTTGTTATGCCCACTGTAGAGATGGGGAAGCTGGTATATGGAAAGATTAAACACTTTGTCCAAGATCATGCAGCCATTAAATGTTGACTCTTGAAACTGGTAAAATCTGGGTAAGACTGACTTCATATGCAACCAAAGCTGGGGCTCAAATAATTTTCTGAGGTCCTGTCTTGGTCTATCCTTGGTTCTACTTCTTTTCATGCATTACCTTCCTTTATTTTGGATAGATTCTCCCCATTCAGGAAGAAGGAGAAGGAGAAGGAAGGGAGAGGAAAAGGAGAAACAACTCAAATTCCAAAGCAATAGTGAGGCTATCTCCTTTCCAACACCTACACATGAAGTTTCTGTTTGGCCTTGGCTCATCAGGAGCAGAGTACATAAGAAGGGGATCAGAGCAGGGCCGGCCATGCGGAATGGGCTCTCCTTAAAAGAAGACCAATTGCCACAGGCATTGGGGCATTGTCAGACAGATGGTCCACCTGAAATACAGAGAGAAAAGGCACAATCAAAGTTTCACTTTAGACAAGCTGGTATAGAAAATGCATTTAAGGAAAATAGAATAGGAGACAGAAGCCAGCTAGAAATCTGAAACACAGAGACTAAGAGCTGAATGCTTTCTCTCATATGTGGAAGTTAGAGTAAAAGCTAAGATAGGATGGAAGTTAACTAAGTTTAATTAATAAACCCACCAAAGTTGAAGTATCACACAAGCCGGGGAAGCCATAGCTATGAAAGTGTGGGGAGAAGGGAGGGAGGGAGTAGGGAGGTTATCAATACGATTGGGTACACTAGACTCCCATCAGAAGCCAAACTATACTCAGGCAAGCATATAAACCCAGAAATTTCAATAATTAATATACTTATATATGCTCATTTCTATCTATAACATGGGAGAATTACAGAGGAGACATGAGATCAGGGAATGGGTGAAGTGAGTAGATCCTGAACAGGGACTGGGCTTAACTCACTTTATCAATCCCTATATATGCATGAACATGTAACAACGATTCCCTCCAGATGGAAGACTATGTTGAACCAATATAAACAAATAAATAAATTGCTGACCACGCTTTCCTGAGGCCATGGCAATGGTGAGAGAAGGGAATCAAGAGGTACGTAGGAAATAGACAGGGATGCAGTGCTTGAGGAAGAAGAAGCTGACTAACAGCAACTCTGAGGCTGTGGTATTAACTGAATTTGAGAAAATAGGATGCTGAGCAAATTTGCAGGGGAGAAAGAGAAAGAAGACAGAGGTAAGCTCCTCTGAAGGCTCTTAGGCACTCAATCTGTCTTCCCTGCCAGAGAACCCATCTTCCTTGTCACCATGATATCTACAGTAACCATGTAGTGCCTGGCACACAGTAGGCACTCACTTGTTAATTTAACCAAAGGGTCAACCATGCACAGGGGTACATGCACCAATTAGATCACTGGAGTCAGAAAAGAGGCCTGACTCAATAAGAATTTGGGAGGTTACTAAGGGTATGGGAAATAGGGCAAAATGGTAATTGAAGAAATTGTCCAAAGAGAGTGTGGAATGAGAGAGAAAGCATAGCATGCCAACACACGAAGAACCCACAAAGGAAGGTGAACCAAAGGAGCAGTTGGCAAATGAGTGATCAGTGATGGTGTAAAAGAAGTGGTAGGGTGGCAATGAGTAAACCTTTGGTGGAAAGGCAAGGAGGTGATAAGGAAGGCTTACTAGGTGTGTGACCTCAGGCAAGTTATTTCACTTCTGCAGGTCTCAGCTTCCCCAATTCTAAAGTGGAATAATACTGCCTGAGGGTTGTCATGGGAATTTTTAAAATAAGCATAAATAGAGAATTTAGACAAGTACTGATTTCAGTTTTTACCTAAGGACTGAGTAATGCCTACTACTGAATACCACAAAGTGGCCGAGGAAGACAGGGATTAAAATGCCTCCACTAGGTTTCGCAAATTGGAGAGAGTTTGGAAACTGCTAAGCTGGGAATGAAAGCCACATTAGCTAAATCAAGCATGGGAGGTTAGGGGGAAAAAAAATCAAATACTATTTTTTTTCTCCCTAGCAAGTATCAATAGTTAATATATTTTGCTTATTCATCTTAATGCCTCCCCAACTAGAATATAAGCTTCATTAGGGTAGTGACTAGGTCTGCCCTGTGTCCCCAGTACTTAGGGCATTCTCAACAAGGATCTGTTAAATGACCACATAGGAGGTCATGGTGGCAGTGAGGACAGAAACCAGGATATTCAATGTAACAATTCTCTCCCTCAGTAGGTTTTCATCCAGGGCTGTGCAATAGTTTGGACATACCCTACAAAACTTATGTTGAAATTGTATTGCCATGATGGCAGGAGGGACCTTTGGGAAGTAATTAGGGGATAAGGGCAGAGTCTCCAGAAATGGATCAACGCTGTTAGCACCGGAGTGTTCATCATGAGAGTGGGTTGTTACAGGAATGAGTCCACCTCTCACGCGTTCTCTTGTGTTGATGCTCACTTGCCCTTTCACCTTCCCATTTACCAAGGCCATCCCCAGTCACTGCTGCTATACCCTTGGAATTCCCAACCTCCAATTCCATGGGCTAAATAAACTTTTATTTAGAAATGACTTTGTCAGTAGTACTCTGTTTCAGCTACAGAAATGGACTGAGCCAGGTTGCATATCAAAGTAGCCTGCACAGATCCAGGCCTTCTCCCCTCTACTTCCTCTGAATGGACATCCTTTTTTGGGAACAGACGATGAGGTCCAGTGATACTTTTTTAAAGCACCCCTTGTCAAAGTGATACACACCTTTGCCTCACAACCACTAACCTATATCATAGTTTGATGTGTAACTTAATATAGAAATAAAATTAAAAAATAATTCAAACCTTCAGCCACTGTTTCTCCCCTCAGGATCTGAATCAGATTCATTTTTTTTCAAATATGTTCATATTTGACAGCTAAAATTTTTAATAAAAAATTCCAAAGGTAGTAGCTCAAAGGAAGTCTAACAAGGAAGTTTGGGTAGAAAGAAGGGATTGGGCCTCAGAGCAGAAAAGAAAAGGCCCAGCCAAGCAGGTTTTATAGCCATCAATCACAGCTCACACCTGCCCTTCTGTTCAGCACAAAGGAACCAATTGAGAGGTGCCTGTGCCCCCGACGAAGGCCTGGGAGCCTGGGCAATGCAGGCCTAGAAAGGCAGGAAAACTGCTGACACACAGAGATTTATGCCAAATTGTCTAAGCAGCTAACACAAAATTCTCAGAAAAGTTGGGCTAGTGTCTGGTTCTAAGAACAATGCAGAACCACACATGCAAAGACTAAATAAAGTGAGATTTCTAAGGGAAAGAGAAGAAATCATTTTTGTCAGAGAAAATAATAGAATCTGGTCACTACATATGGAACATTCTGGAATGAAATGAAGAGGATCCATTTCATCAGAAATCTGTCCCATGTACAGCTTATTAACTAACTGAGCTAGCTCTCTGGCCTCACCTCCCGCTGTCACAGACATCTTGTTCTTTAAATAACACTGACTTTGTCACCTTTCCCAAATAGGTAGCATGTGGTGTTACATGCTTCTGTGCTTGAAAACTTTGCCCCCTATGCACCAAATGAAGGCTTTCTCATCCTTCTCCAAAATAACCTCCTTTTGTGTGCCCTCATTGATTCCTTGGGCAGAATGAGCTAGGTCCTTACACTTCTCTTTACCTCTGGTCCTTTGCTCAATGTTGATTTTCTGTGATATCAAAATCAATATCAAATTACATTGTAATTATCTTTTGTGTGTTCATTCTCCATTAGCATTAGATAGAAATTATGTGTTAAGACAAGCAATTTAATGGGTACTACCTATGTGTTAGACATTAATACTTAACATTATCTCTGTGCTCTACAACAATCCTGGAAAGTGTAAGATTTCCATTTTACAGATGAGAAAACTGATTGTCCAAGTGATCAAACAAATTCCCTAAGGTTACATAACTAGGAAGCAATAAACTGTATGATTCCAAAGCCAAGACAAAAGTCTTGTACTCCACTCTCCTGTTTTTGCTTCTTTCTACATAGATTTGGTACACAATGATCAAATGCAAGTCATTCTTACTCATTCCAAGTTCCTTGAGACCAGGATTACACCTTCTATTTCGAATCTGTCCTGGTGTCTAGTTCAAGATATGTATCCTCTAGGCTTTCTGTAAATATTTGGATGAGATGATTCAAAATGCATGTGAGCACACATCCACAATACAAAGCCTATGCCATTATCATGTGATTGTTAGAAACAAAAAGATCTGTGAGCTGGTTGTCATTACAGACAGCAACTCTGCATCAAATACATCAAAAAGAAACTTCCTCAACACTAAAATGCATAGGCAATTAGTAACTTCATCCAATGAGCAAGTCATTTGTCATCTTCTAAGTACAGTTTTGAGTACAGCTTCTCGCAGTTGTAAGGATGCAGCCATACTTCAAATCAGATATTCCCTAGGTCTTATAAAGACTGCTAGAGAGGAAGCTGTTAGGCAGCACCCATCTTAATGACTTTTCATGCCAGAGTCCTCTTCCTCAGTTCTGGGGTCTCACACAATTACATGTGGGAAAGTTCAATCCTTTTGAAAAAAATATTGACCCCAATCTCACCTGTGAACATTCTGATGACTCTATATACTGAGTGAGCTTGCTGTCAACACAGCAAATTAATTCTTACCTAGCTTCCTCTTTTTCCCTAAAAGAGAAAATAAATCCAATTTTTAAAATTTGACAACATGAAGATAACCCCCATGCACCTGTATATAGTCCAGATATGGGATTTGTATGCTTGGCAACTGGCCTGTCTGCCCTACAGTTGCTCATCTTTTTCAATCATTTTCACTGCCCTTGGTTTAGCCTCGGCCTAACACTGTAATAACAGTTTGAAAGCTCAGAGAAAGTTTGATTGACACACGTAGGATTTATTTTGATTCTTCAGGTCCTATTCCTATCAAATCAAATGATAAGAAAGCAAAATTATGGGTCCATATTATCATCTAAGTTCATTCACTCATTCAACATACATGTATTGAGCACCTTCAAGGAGCAACTGAGCACAATCATTAGGAATTCATACTCTGAACTTGCTCCATAATTTTGAGCTATTACTAAGACTCAGTGTGCCACCTCTATCCCCATCTGTTACAGGAGAACAATAACGATAGTCACTATTAAGGGCTATTTTGAGGCTCATATGAATTATTACATATAAACCTTTAAGGGAATTCCTGACATTCAATAATTTGTAGCTGTTATTATTATCATTATTGTTATTCTCGTTACATAAGTCAGACATGGTGCACACATGGTGTGAGGTGGGAGGAACACATCGCTCATAGCTTCAGGGAGCTTCTGTCCAGTGAGGAAGACAGACACTAAAGATGACACCAGAGATTGAGTGAAGGCACACAATGCTCAGTGATCTACAGGAAAGGCACACAGGGCTCTGAAGCCCTGCAACAAGGGGCCTGTCCTGTCTGAGTGGGAGATGAAGGCTTCCCTGATCAAATGACCACTGGAAGGCTGATTAGGGGAACTGGATGAAAGCGAGAGGGCTTCTGGAAGGACACTTCCAGGCAGGGAATAGGACAAGCAAAGGCCAGTCTTCGGTACAGGTCAGGACAGCCTCAGGCCTGAGGGTTGCTGGGTGTACATGTTCTATGTAGGCCTTCTCTTGAGGTTGCTGACTGAATAGCTGTGTTTGAATACCATCTTTTAAAGCTATAGTTTAGTTCTAAAAACACTTCTGTATACTACTTTTTTTTCCACTTTACCCCGAAAGTGAGACCTATATAAGCAACATGTGTTCCCATAAATAAAGTCAGGGTTTAGTTCACTGACTAACTGCAAGAATTAGGTCATTTCAGGTGCCTTGAAACATCCACTCCCTCACTCATTTCATAAGGTTCTATTTTTACTCATTACTTCCTTATTTTATTTTGAAATGTTAAAGGGCCCTCAAGTCTTTTTGAAAATTGGCAGGCTGTAAATCCCCAAACATGTAAAATAAAATATATAAAATAAAATATTTTGATTATGAATAGCTTAATTGGTCAGAGCCTGGTTCAGAGGTGAGAATGTGTTTGAATATATGCTGGGCCCCTGCAAGGAGGAAGAACCTTAAAAGAGACCGTTCACAACTTCTCATCGGAATTGCTTCCCATTCGTTATTTGCCAGGGTCATGACTCAGTGAGAAGGAATTGTGGAAGGGGAGGTGTCCAATATAACCCATTTACATTGGCCTTCTTCATCTGGGCACTGCCAGATTTGAATGTAAACGGCGTATTAGCACTTTGGAGGTTCTAGAAGGGAAGAATGTTTATGCTGAGCCTCTGGATCTGTTGGGTTTGTCGATTGTTTTATGGGGCTGCTTTCTCAAACAGCTGATGTGTTTGTCTGTGAGATAAAGAAATGAAAACAGCACTGAGTTTTGTTTATGGGCCTGTGGGCCTGGACTCATCTGTTAGAGCTTCCAGAGCCGTCTGGCATTAACCTGTCTGAAAGCAACAGGGAGAGCAAGGGAATTTTTGGCCCCACTTCTTGATTTTCCATCAGCTCTCCACATCTGGCCCGTCTCCCTGCCACCAATTCCCCACAATCATTCATTGGACAAGTATTTACAAAGTACCTCTTACCCCGCCAAGTCTTCACAATGGGCTGGGGATACTGTGGAATCCAGCCTGCTCCCTGCCCTATCTCTCCCTGCCTTGTTTCCACATTCTCAGGATGGAACCCTTGAAAACAGATATAATGCTCAATGAAAAGGAGAGACAGCAGACCCATCCAGCTTGCAGAGGTGGACAGGGCCAAAAGCCCCTCAGTGTAAAGCCCCAAAATGCACATTGTAGAAAGGAATTCAGGAGGAATAAATGGGAAGTATGTAACCATCTCCAAGTTTTCTTTCTTTTACAATCTTGAGCTTCCATCAGAGAAGAAAGTAGAGACTTCATGTTAAATTGGAAAACATCTAAGTAGGGAGACATGATTTGGAAGTCATGAGACTTTTTCTAATAATGAGAACTAAGGAAAGGGTGGTGATTTAAAAATCATAGAGAGCTTGTATATATATATATGCTTGCTCTGGGTGATCTCTCGAAGCACTCTAGGAAGGCTGTTAACATAGCCTTTTCCTAGACAAGGACCAGATTTTTGTTTCTCCTTCTCAATCCCAGGGTTTACAGCAAGCAAACTGCCACTGCATTGAGGACAGACTGCCTCGGCAAATTTGCAAACAGTGTCTTAACTCGGTCTTCTTTATCCACATAATGCAGGCAGCACTTATCGTTATTTCAGGGAGGGAACAACCCTGTAAAAAGCAATCGGATTCTCACATGCAACCCTGTAAAAAGGAATCAGGATTCTCAACAACATGGGAGGAAATGGGCTTGGAAAAGACAAGCAAGTTGCCTGAGGTCACGTCGTCACTAGAAGGAGTGGAGTTGGAATTTAATCTCCAGTCTGTCTGACGCCAAAATGCAGAAGCAGGACGGGCCCTGCCACCTTGGCAGTGAAGGTAGACTGAAGCCTGTGTCTGCTACCCTGCAAGAGACAAAAATACCATCCTTAAGCCATGAGCCCTGTGTTGGAATTTCAGCTATGCCACTCTTGCTGTGTGACCGTGTCCAAGTCAAGTAACCTTTCTTACTCTTGATGAGGAAAATATAAAGTAGATTAAATACAATAAAGTATGTGTACACAGTGTGCATTTTCTTAGACTCTATACAGGGCATGGAGGTTCACCGAGGACAGTGAGCCTGTGCCCATAGACAGAAAATGCAGCAAAAAGTACAGAACCCAGGGCACAGTACCTTTTGGAACAGGCAAGTGTTAACTAAATCTGAGGCTCCCATCCTGGGTCTCCACAAATCACCCCATGCCTTAAGAGCACGGGTGCTTTCATGGACTAAAAGTAGCTGCTGATCCTCAAGCAGACAGTGATTCCTGTGTTGCTGGAGTGGGGAGTGGCCTTACTTCTTCCCCTGGGAACACAGGGTTGCCTTGGCTACTTTCCCCAGCAGCTGCTTGACCCTCCAAGGGCTGACATTTTACCTAGTTCCTTATAACAAACTTGCATTACTTCTTTATTCCCAAGTCACTGATTGTCCCCACGAATCAACCTGAAGATTCTGAGCCTTTTAAAGTCATTTTATGAATCAGGAGTCAATTCATCTACTCAACCTAATATCTACTAAGCACGTACTATGCACCAGAGCAATTTAGAAAAGAGGGACAGGCCCATGACACACTGTAAAAACTAGCCAAAGCTTACATTTTATAAAGAGATAGAGCACAAGGTGCAATGCGTTTGAGCTTTTCTGGAGCTGTTCTGAACCAGCTGTTTGCAAAAGCATCAACAATTCTTCCCTTGTGTTTGCACATTTTACATCTGAGATTGACTTGATTATTTTGCCTGGCCTTTCATTGGTCATCAACATTCTCAACTTTCCTAAAGTCTAAATTAAATCCTTTCAAAGATTCCATCATTGCCCTACTTCATTTTAGGGAAGGAAACACTGGAGAGCTGACAGATTACTATATCCGACCCCTCAAACCAATAGATGTTTATATATGGTACTTTCTTAGTATCAACATACATATATGTAAAGAAATCATACTTGTCAGAACAATTTAACAAAGAGCATTCTGTCACGCAGGCACCTTTATTCTTGCATTTTCCACGTCTTTGGATAAATTTAAAAATGCAAACTCAAAATTTAATTAAGGGCTTTCATCAAGAAAAGGCCATTTAAGTCCCCTCAAAGTTCAAACTGTACAGGACACAGCACTCAGGAATGACGTGTCATGTTTTAACAACATCGAGTTTTGTCCCCTGAGAATATGTCTTGTGCTATATTCACTAAGCCTTCTAAATAAACCAAGAGGGAGTGGTGAAAAGAGTCAACAAAATAATCTGAGGCAGAACAAAGTAAACTCAAACATTTGAAGCAAGCAGGGACTGGATACCTAGACTCTAGCTCCATGCTTCCTGAGCATGAGGAAGTGGTCTCCCCAAGCTCCGCCCCAGATCGTCCTTTATGGCCACCTAAATGAACACACTTAAGTTTTATCACCCTTATCCTCAGAGTCATTTACGATGTTTGATCATCTTCCTCAAGATTTATTCTAATTGATAATCTTAAAGACCCAACTTCTTCAATATGATCCTAAGCAGTTCTTATCTCCCATTCCCCACCCATAGTTACCTGTAGTCAATCTCCTGACCATGGCTTGTGCTGCACTACTGCTAATCCTTGCTCTTGCTCTTCCCTCTAACTGAACATCCTTCCACATTCCTGGATATTGGGAATGTAATATCCTATCAATCCTTCAAAGGCCATCTCAGTTCTAAGTATGCCCAAAATCACTTAAAATACCCCAATCTGATATGATCTCTACATCTTTGTCACCCCACCCCATCTCCGTAGCATTTCAACCTCTTCTGTGACATTTCTTACTCCACTGACAATATTATAATCACCTTGACAGCAGAAATCATATCGTAGCCAAAATTTTAACACTTCAACCTATAGCCATGTTGCGGATCCAAGGCAGAGCCTCAGTTCTCTGAAATTAAATAGTATGCTACAACATACCTTTCCTACTGGGACATCTGCAGATCCTTTCTCATTCGCTGGTCTTGTGGAGAGAATAAGGACTTGAGTGGACCATAGAGGAGGAGGTAATTATATAACTTGGGATATGTCAGATTAGAGCATCGAGGGTAGAGAGAACCCGTAACAGCCTCAGGGTAAACTGTTGGCGCTGCAGCTGTGCCTGCATTCATAGACGGAGGATTAGCTGCAGAACACAGTGCTCTTGCATTCAGTGGATAAAATAAAGATGGACTCTTCCGGGTCTTTTGGCCACACTAAGGATTTGGAGTCAGTGCAATTTCTAGGCATTCTGATCAGGAATAAAACTGATAGAAGTGACTCTGTGGCATGATTTGCTGAAAAAAAAAAAGTAGTACCAGAGGTGTTTCCCAGGAACTTATTCAAGATAAGACGTTGAAACGTTGTGTTCTTAAGACCCATGCCAGGAAAACTGCCTGGACTGATCAGAAGATGGGGAAGAATGGCTCTTCCTCATTCTGTCTGGATATAGCATTTTTCTTTATAGTATCTCCAAACTTCCAAATATACCAAGATGCAGACAATGAGGATCTCAACTGGGCTATGGATGACCCAGTTTGTACACTGAGGTTCGAAATCAAATACCTAGGTCACTGAGGGGAGATCACTTTACCTCTCTGGCCTCATTTTCTCAGCTCTAAATTGTAATAATCTGAGATAAAGTTTAGAAATGCTGTGATTCATCTCAGCGCTGCTAACAATTAACAAGGAGCTTGGTATACTCTGTTCTCAGCCACTTATTCCTAAATATCTCCCTTCTTTGGCTTTTTTCTTTTATTAATGCCAGAGTGGCTCCTCCTCCAATTATTTTCATTCACTATAAACTTTTGGGGCTGTGACTGTCCACCACATTAAATTCTATGCCGAGATCAGCATTCAGTAAGATGAAGATGCTTCTTGTGCTTCAAAGGAATAAGAAGTGAAGAAAAGATTCCTTATATTGAGGAATCTTATATGTGAGAAAGCACCGTCCACTTCCTGTCACACCTTCTTCCTAACAACAAAACCCAGTGAAGTTTGCACAGAAGAACGCTAAATCTCCACAGGCATTTAACATCAGAGTAAAGGTAAAAAGGACTTCCGGGGGTAGTGGAACATACCTGTAATACCAGCCACTCAGGAGGCTGAGACAGCCTCAGCAACTTAGTGAGGTTCTAAGCAACTTAGTAAGACCCTGCCTCAAAGTAAAATATAACAAGGACTGGGCATGTACCTCAGTGGTTAAGTACCCCTAGATTTAATTCCTTATACCAAAAAAAAAAAAACAAAAAAGACTGATACATCTCTCACACCTAAAATATTTTGTGAAGTAAAATAGGTTTCACAATCTAAGGGCATAGATAGCACTGTATTTTCAAAAGGCCTGCTTTGGTATATTACGTTATAGGGATATATTTAATTTTAACTGAAATAAATGCTTATTAGGAATAAACAAATAACTCTAAGAAAAAGGAAAAGAGAAGCACATGGATTTGGGGTAGACTAGACTGAGGTTTTCATTTTATTCTTTTTAAGAAGCAATTGCTCTATTATGGCTTTCAAACATTGTAACAAAAAAACAGAATAAATGCTAATATTTTTTGAATGTCTAGTTTTATTCTCTATCTTGTGATATCTGCTTTTGCTATGTTAAGCTATTAAAAAGCCACAAAAACCATATTTTCAACCCCATTTAAAATTTGGGAAAATTAAAACTACAACAGACATCTAAACCCATGCCTATCTGACTTCAGAATCCCTGTTATTTTTTGAACACTCCATCATGAATTCAGAATGTAACCTCCAAAGGTCCTGAGTCCAGCTAGCATCCTTTTCCTCCGTGTTCACTCTTGCTTCAGGCATGACTAATTTTATATCACCACTGAGCTAGGTCTGTGCTGTTCTTAGAATCCCGTGTGGAAGAATTTCCATTACTTTCTTGATAAAGCACTTCAAGGGCTAAAAGCTTTTTTGATGAACAGGCATTTCTCTAAGTATCTAATTCCCTTTTGGTGCTATTTCAACTCAATATTTGTACTGCTGGGTATGATTCATTTATCCATTTATTCATATCCGACCCAAGCATACTTTCCAACCTTAAATCTTACTGCTCTCTTTCATGAGTGCTTTAATTAATATTATTTGCTTAAAAACAGCACAAGAAACTCAAGCTCACTTAAGTGGAAAAGTATGCATGACATTTCTCTAAGCACACATGGATCTTTCTTGGGCTCAAGGACAGGAATCAGACAAGCTCATGGAGGGTCTGGTTCCAAAACTGAAAGCTAACTATTTCTCTGTTCCTCATTTTATCTTTTTCCCCTGCACATGCTTCATTCTTCCATATTTCTGCAAGCCTCCAATTATCATGAAGGAAAACAAGGCTGCCCATAGCTTCTCTGATCATACATTCTAGGTGGAATATATATCTCTTTAACCAAGTTCCATCACCCCAGAGGTAGAATTCCGAATGGTCCAGCATGGTCCCACTCACCTGTGTCCAGATAGGGGGGACCAGTCTAAGAGGCTTTCAGGAGCTGCTGTGCTATGCAATAAAAGGCAAATACCGGTTAAGAGTCATTGTGAGCTGGGAAGATACCCTAACAAGTATTCTCCACAGTGTAGTCTAAGGCATGTGCAAGGTAAACTCTCATCTGTGATCTCCTCTGCCTAATAACCCATTCTGTGTCCTCCTCCCACACCCTCCCCCACTCTCTCCACCTGTCGCTTTCATCAGAATCCTACCCTCCAAGGTCAGCTCTGATAACTGTAGCCCTTGCACCTACACCAGTTTTCCTTTGCCTGTTTTTTGTTTGTTTGCTTTTTTCCCCCATACCAAGCTTCCTTGAAGATTAAATCCATGTCTGATTCACCTTGAATGCCCACAAAATTCAGTAAAATATTCAATGATTGATAGAGAAACTAAGTAATTTATCAGAGAAGATGGTTTTTTCTCCATTAAAATGTTGATAGTTTTAAATTTTATTTTTTAGCTCATTCACATTTTTTAAAGATAAAACTATTCTTACCCCTTCATTCTCTGTCTCTTGAGCTCAATTTAAAATATTGTGGTTCTTTTCTGTAAAATTAAAGAGTTTCTATATCAGTCAAAATAGTGATTGCAGAGGGAAGGGGCAGTGATGACACATTCAAATCAGGGAATTTTAGAGGACTTTAATAAAGAGACTATCTGGCCGGGTGAGATGGCTCATGACTATAATTCCAATGGCTTGGAAAGCTGAGGCAGGAGGAGTCCAAGTTCAAGGCCAGCCTCAGTAACTTAGTGAGACTCTGTCTCAAAAAATAAAAAGAACTGGGGGTGTTGCTCAGTGGTTAAGCACCCTGGGTTCAATTCCCAGTACCAAATAATAATGATGATAATAATAAGATTACCCATAAAACTGTGGGCAAATTTTAAGGAACTCAACAGGGAACAATTCAGTCTCCTGAGACTCACCTTGGAAAGCCTTTATCACCTTGTGAAATGTAAGGAGGGAGCTATTAACAGAACCCAGAGAAGGTAGCTGTTCAGTGAAGGCCACCTAGCAGTAGCCCTCAGAAGGCAAGGGCCAACGCCGGAAGGATAAACACCCTGACTTGACTTTCCTCCCTTCTTCTAGTCACTTGCCAAAGCACACCAGTTACCAAAGCAATCAAGAAGATCGAGGGCAAAAAGAGCACATTGGTGAAACCCATGCAGGCCAGCCTCCCGAAGCACACTGGTGCAGCGTAGAGATTGATCTGCAGGAGCAAACAGGTCCTCTCTCCACTTCCTACTTATAGACTAGACATGGACCTGTAGCTGACCCAGACCCTCTAACCTCAGCCACAGGAAAGATCATCACATTTCTTTTGCAGGTTGGAGCTACGTAAACGTTTAAGAACTCAAGTGCCCATTTTTGACAAGCTTGGCTGCTTCATCTTCAAACTTGAACTTTGTGTTAAAATTATAAAAAACTCAAAGCAAAAGAAATGTCTATTACAATACACATGGAGTAACCTGTGCCAACTTCATGTTAAATATCAGCCTTGGGATAAATTGAGGCTCAGGAGACCTGGGTTCAAGTCTTGACTCTGAAACCTACTTCCAGCTAGGTGACTCATAACAAGCCCCTCCACGTGTGTGGACCTCAGTTTCCTTCCATCTGTAAAGGATCTTATCTCTCTCAATCCCATCATCCTGTTTGTAATTTCCCTTGCATCAAAAGAAGGCCATTCTTGATTGTGTGGGCAGTGATGGTGTAAGCCTTACAGTCCCCTCCCAGGTTCTTCATTGGTATCTCAGGCCAAAATTGTGTGGGATTTTTTTTTTTTAAATTGTGAAACTAGGGTTGTTTTTTTTTTCTTTCCATCACTTCACCCACTCAGATACAGTGGTTTGCATATTGCCAAGATTTTACTTCTTTACTTGATTGTTTTTGTTCTTTATTTGATGAAAAGATAAATTCAGAATAAGCCACAAAGAGAAGAACAATAAAAGTAAAGAACAAAATGTAATTGATTCACAACCGTGTCCATTTTTTAAGGTCTGCTATCACTTTTAATCTCCATAGCAACTATTTGAGATGGATCTTCTTATAGCCCCATTTTACCTACAAGGAAACTGAAACTCAGAGAAGGTAATGTACACAAAGCTAGTGTTGGAACCATGACTTAAACTCTGCTCTTGCTGTGCCTAAAACCAATGCTTTTTCCCTCCTTTGCACTTAGTGTTCAATTTAGATGTTTTGGATGAATTCTTAATCCTAAACTTCTGTCTTGCCTGTCTGAACATCACCATATCCTTCAAGAAACCTGTATCAGTTCCAAACCTGCTGCCTACTCCTTTCCCGGGGCCAGCTCCCCACTTCGTTGGCACACCAGCCCTGCCCACCCAGGGTTTGTGATCTACATAACAGACGATGTAGATTGCTGGGCCTGGGCACAGTGGTTTTACTAGCTTTGTAAGAGCATCTCTTCACTAAACCTTGGGGCTGTAACTCAGCATTCAAGTCCTCAAGATGCAGATTAGAAAATGGAAGGAAACCTGGGAAGGTTATAACTTGCCCTTTTGTTAGAATGTGTGCGTGTGACAAAGCCTCACTGACCCCAGCCCTCCTCTTCTTCCTTGTCTCAACAGGTTGAAATGTACAAAACACTAAGGTGGAAATATGGTTTGAGTGGAAAAGTTACACTAAGGAAAAGGAAAGAAAGAGCAAAGCAGCCAAGGATAGAAAATAATGCTCAAGGGGGTGGATAATTTCTGAAAAGGATTATTTTCACTCTAAGAGTGAAGACCAAGAAGAGCCTTTAAGTGAAAACTGCTGGAAGAAGTGATCTGACAGTAGCAAAACAAGAGTAACTCACCTACCTCTACCAATTGCTCAGCCTTCAAAGTGTGGAGTGAGGTCAATGGCCGCTCTGGACCCTGATGGGGTTGGGTGGTTCAAAGTAGAAGGCTCTAATCTCAAAGATTTCTTGATTGGAGCATGCTCCACTAGCCATCAAGTGTGACTCAGCATGACACATGCTTGTGCAACCAAAGAACCTTCCACTTTGATAATGCGCACCTGCATGGTAGTGGCACCCCACCTCAATGTCCCCCTTATTTCTGGAAATCCCTAATAAGATGCCTCACATGTCTACAAACCAACCTGTCAACCTCATTGCCCACAGTTCCCAATGTCCTCATTTCCTCCCTTGATGATGCTTCCTGTTGTTCAAGCTACTGTCTACCTGTCCCCATAAGAAACTTTCCCCTCCCTCTGCCCATCTTCAGGATATCAGAAGCCATGCCAATCCATGTATCTAAAGACTCCTGAGGCATTAAATTCTTCATTCATAATGAAAAATAATGTAAAACCAAGGAGAAATGAGCCATGGGCAACAAAATACAGCTCTTCTTTATTAATCTTCCTGTTGCTTTCTTCATATACTCATAAAACAACAACAAAAACCCTGATCCTCTTGCAGGGGAAACAGGGCTTCCAGAGGCACATATGAGCACCTGGACCCAGCCCTCTGCTTTGCATGCTAGCACACACAGGTCCTTACTGAGAACTGCAAAAGGCACACACATGGTGCCACAGTACCTTTCTTGCCCACAACATCATTTTAGAAGACTTTAGAAGATTCTCAAAGTTTCACCAATGCCAACTGTGGTCATTATTTCCTGTAGCGATTTTGAATGTTCAGTGTGGTTCACCTGGAATAGTATTTCACCTTCACATACTCAAACACAATACTGAAGCTCCTGTGCATAGAGCAATCAGAAATGAGGGCAACTGTACCACCTTTATAATGGAATAGTTCACTAAGCCTGAGAGTTACACAGAAATCCAGAAAATAATTTCCTTCTCTAATCTGATACACCATAACATTATAAAACAGGTCTTGCCTACACCACAGCCTTCCCAAAGTTTGACCAGTATAGTCCTTAAATTTTTAAAGATTATTACCATTTAAATTTTTCTTAAATTCTTAAATACATTGCAACTTGCCTTTGCTACTGTACTGATACTGTGCTCATGGGAAATCAATTATAGAGAAGAGTGGGGTGGAAGCAATTCTATCAGCCCACTCAGAAAATTAAAACATGTCAGGATAAGGAGAGCAGACTTTAGAGTTAGGAAGATGTGCATGCAAATCTTAATGAGGCCACTCTTCAGCTGATGAACTTTAACAATTTATTTAGCCTCTCTATGACTCTGCTACCAATATGTATATAATAAGGTTGTAGAAGTTAAACAGCAATGATGTTTGTAAAAATGCCAGGCACAGTGATTGACACACAGCAAGGACACAATATAGTAGCTAGAGGAGAAGGAGGAGGAAGGGCAATGATAGAAGATCATCATAGTAACTGATATTATCAAGGTCATGGTTCTTATCACCCTAATTAACTGTAAAGGAAAGATGATGTCTAGGCAGAGCTAAGATTCAGATAGAAAAAAAAAAAAAAAACCCCAAGCTCACCCTTAAACATCTTATGCCACATCTTGGACTAGAAAGGGAATAAATTCTCCAAGATTGTGAAAACAGGGTTCCAGAGTAGTCATTTGAATTCAGGATTGTCAAACTCTGGGGAAAGCACAGGGGCTGCCAAGAAGGTTTGGAAGCAAAGGCATAGTGCACCAAGGCAGTGCAGAGATTACATGAGATCTGGGGTCACGCAGGCCTGCATTTAAATCCTAACTCTGCCAATTTCTGGTTACACGACCTTTGAAAATTTGGCAATATCTCTGATCTTCTATTACCTCATCCCTACTGATACATAGCTCTAAGAATTTTAAAGATCATCAGACGAGATCACAGGAAGTGCTTTTCACCATGCTTGGTGCATGGAAAGTGCACAATAAATGGCACGACTTATCATGATCATTTCATAACAGCACAGAGCTATTTCCTACACCCAATCTGGTATTGTCCTCAGAAATGATGGTACCACTGACATATGCATGGAAGGGGGAGGGAAGAACAAGTATCAAGAGAATTGAAGACACACTAGAGAAGAGACAGGGTGAGGAGAGGCTGGCATACCCAACTACCCACTGGAAGGGCAAAGCACTGGACGCAGGCTGGAAGGCCCAGGCCATCTAACCTAGGCCATCTGACCACATTGCAGCCAGAGGGGGAGAATCAACTGTGGTGCAGGAGAGAAGCCAAAGGTCAAAACTGGAGGCCTTTTGGAGCTTAAGTGGGAAAACAGGACAAGGAGACAGATGGCAGGAAGATGAGGAATGAGCCAGGGAGCACATCTGAGGCAGATCAGGGTGAGCAGTAAACTATTCAACCCAGAGGCTGCGCCCCACATGGGCGTGTCAGCACTCCATTTCCATGTGTGCCAGCTGTAGGGTGTGGGAAAGGTCTGACAGCTCAAAGCAGCAGTGAGCAGGACCGGGGCAGGGAACCACTGCAGCAAAAGTGCCGGTGGGAGCAGAGGTGTCAGCATGTCAAAGGCAGCAATTCCCAGCCACATCATCAGGAATGAGAGATGGAAGCCAGAGAGCAAGAACACTGGGGACCAGCACCAGCTGCTGAGATGAGAAAACTGGACATTCAAGGACAGATGGTGGGAGGCGGTCCTGGGTCCAGTCAGGGAAACCAAAGAAGAAGAGAAAGGAAGGATTTGGGGAAAACTGAGCTATTCATTTCTCACCTTCTTCCTGTTGCTTGCTCTCTCCAGGCTTCTGGGACCAGGCAAAGGAGGATTTGTTCATGTAGCCATTTAACCAATCTTTATTGAATTATTACTCTATGCTGGACATTGTTCCACACACTAGCAAATAGCACAATAAAAAGACTGATGTGGTCCTTTTCCTCAAACTGCTTATTTAAAAAAAGGTACAAACAATAAGTAATCAAACAGATGAAATCATTTCAGATGGGGAAAATACTATAAAGATAATTAAATAGAGTAATGTAAGAGGAAGTGATGGGAATGGGTAGCTGAAGCCTTCTTTAGACAAGGCAGTCCTGAAAGGCCATCTGAGAAGGTGACAGTTGAATTCAAAGCTAAATTACAAGGACACAGAGAGCTCTATGCAGGCCTGGAAGAGGAGCATTCCAGTATATAACAGTAGTTCCTCCCCCAATGTCCCCAAAGTCAGTGTCAAAAGAAGCAGCAGAAAGCAGCATCTCTACTACCTTCCTGCTTCAATTTTCTGAAAATTGATCTGGAAACTACTTGTCCTTTTATCTCATTATTCCTTCAACACCCATTGAGTGTCGACCATGTTCCAGGTACTGGGCTAGGCACAAGTGATGTGACACAATATAGTCAGTGACATCTGACTACCCAATGATGAGCCAGTAAGTGGATCCAAATTTTAGACAAAAGGATAGGATCAAATATTTAATGTTGATTTCATTTAAATCAAAATTATATGAAGGATTATTTATAATGGCCAAGATATGGAAGCAATCCCAATGTCCATTGACAAATAAATGGATAAACAAAATGTGATATATACATGTAATGAAATTTTTTTTCTGCCATACAATGCACAGTTTAACATGTGCACTTAAAAATTGGGGAAGGGGATAGATCTTGTTGCTGTTAAGGGTTTTTACCCACCCACCCCCAAATTTGGATATGTCTGTTACCTTCATTTTGGTAGTGACATAATGGGTTTTAGCATATCTCCAAACTCAGAAAACTGTACACATTAAATATGAGCAGTTCTTTGTTTACCAATTATCTTTCAATAAAGCTGTTTCTAGAAAATTAAACTTGGGAGAAGTTTGTGCATGTGCATGCACATGCTAAGTGTGAGCATGTTTATTCAAATAAATGTTTACCTGACTGTATACGAGCTCACAAACAAAAACAAAGGCTATATTTGACTGAAATAGCATAAAACAAATCTTCCTGTTGCACAGTGAAAGTTATTCCACACACTCAGCCAAAATAAGGCTTGCTAAACTCTGAAAAGCAAAGACTAGATCTGAGATAGTCATCCTGCTGCAAGTTTCATAATATGCTAAAAATACAGAAGAGAAAAACAATGATCTCAGCAAGGTAATTGCCAATAGGTGAACAAACGAAGCAGACAGAATATGAAGGGCAATTTGGCAGTCTTCCGGGGGAGGGGATAAGCACAGGCTAATGCCAGGGTGGCACTGACAGTAGTTACGGCCCAGCAAAATAGAATAAAACTGGTTATCCAACTGCTCCTGACAGTTTGCACTCCCCACAGCCTCAAGGCATCCTTAGGGGTGGGGACACAAAGGCTATGGGAGAAAGGTGACAAGCTGACAGAAAGAAGAATAAGGAAATTTTTTTCCAAAGCCTCAAATCTCCCCCAATGTTCTTTCTTAACTAGCAGTCTTCCTGTATATTTGATGTGCCGAAGGCAAGCAATGTCCAAGGAGGCATGAAAATTTGTTTTTGCCTGGGCTCAGCCAGAATCTCTAGGCCCCCAGCGTGTTGTTTTATTTTAAGAATGCATCTGTATTTTAGCTGCAGCATATTTTGAGCAGAGGTCCTTAAAGTGCCATCCTCCAGAATGGTTCAGTCCAGGCAGGAAGGCAACTAAATGGGTTAAACGAAAGCACTAGTGGTATCTTTCCCAGAGCTCTGATTCTGTGAAAAGAACATGATTAGTCCCTTTGGCATCTGTTGCTCCTCATCTACACAACGAGGTTGCTGATACCTAAAACCTCTACAACTTGCCGGGATTCTGGATTGATCACGTTATGGGGAAAACAACACAGGTACAGCTGCTGCCTTGCAAAGGATTCCTCCCTCAGAAAGTTCTTGGCTCAAGCCAGGAAAGAACACTACCACATTTTTCTTGGCTTTTTATAGGGTGTTGATCCAAGGATCTGTTTTTACATTTGAATGCGGCAGTCAACTGGAGCATAATAGATTGCAGACCTTTGTGAAAAATCACTGTGAAGGCTTCAGCAGAGAACTGTGGGCTGGTTGCAGAGAACTGCACCGTCAGCAGGTTAGGAACTGGGCACTTGTCCATGTTTTCCTTTATTTTTAAAGGAGTCATTGACCTTCCACAGGCCTGTAGCGAAGTGGGGGGAAGAAAAATGCTGCCAGACACAACTGGACTGGAAGAGATCTCTTCCAGGGGCTTCATTTAGTCTATTTACTGTCACGGAAATTCTGAGTGTGACTTAGAGGGCTCCCTGGCTTTCAGCCAGGTGGAAAGGTTTGAGAGGGGAAAAAAAGCAGAGACTCAAATGGGGAATGAGCAGGGTGGGAAAGCAGCTGCCCTGGCACAGCCCCCAGAGGGATGCAAAGAGCCCTAGTGCTTATTGTGCAAAGACAGATTCAGATGTCCCTGCAAGTTCGGACAAAGGTGACATCCAATGTTGTTGTTCCGGGGGGGACCAGGCTTGGTAAGCATGCTGGGGATTTGTTAGAAGTTGCTCTCAGTGTGGGAGGACACACTCAACATACTGTTCACTCACTCACCCATTCATTCATTCATTCATTTTGCAAACAGTCCATAAGGATCCACTGAGTTTAAGATCCTTTGCACTGTACCAAGAATATAGATATGACAAACGCAGTCTCTGCTACTCCTCTGTAGGAAAACAGCCTCATAAAAACAGTTACTGTGTTACAATTGTAAGGAACACTACAAGAGGATTAGAACTGTCTCAAATTGTCCCTAAATTCATGTCTGTGTCTTTGCTGGAATTTCTATGAACCTTGGGCTCAGGAGTGCTTAGTCCCTTCATGTCCTGGGCCTATAGAGTCCAAACGAGTTGGAAACTCCCTGCCATTAGGCGTGAAGGATATTTGGGCTACAGTTTTTCTCTTCACCCAGGGGAATTTGCATTTTTAAGGAGGATTGTTATCTCTGCTAACACACGGGTCCCTGATACAGGGTTTTAGGACAAGCAAGAAGGGTAGTGAGAGTTGGAGTTGCAGAAGACTGCCTTCCTAGAAACACAGATGCCACTCGGGAAGGCAGGCTGCCTGCCCTGGGCTCTAGGCTGTTCTGGAACAGAGAGGGGGTTGGAAACCATCTGGCTGGGTAGAAAACAGAAAGCACGTGGGGAGCAGCCACTGGAGCCTGGCTTTCTTGGCCTGGCCTTTCTAAGCATCCCACAAGCATGGACTTGTTTTCTGCTAAGCTCTCAGGCAGTGTAAAGAGGGGTTTAGGTGAATCTATGTGTGTGTTTACAGCCTAAAGAGAAATAGCACACGGGGAAATTGTGTGAGATAAAGAGGTCAGAGAAAAGATATAAAGTGAACAAGCAAGCAAGCTGCCCCGGCAAGCCTCCTGAGCCACTATTATTTTTTTTTTCTAGTTGATAATCATAGTGCTTGAAGATGAAGAATACCTTCAGAGTTCAGGGAGGGGCCAGGCTCCTTGGAAAGCTTATTACCACCAGGCAAACAGGATGGTAATTAATCATTGGGGTGAACTTGAACCACTGGGATGAGCTCTGCCAGGTATCTTTCTTTCAGGAAAGACTGAAATTTTGAGGATGTTCTGAACTGAATTCTCACTATCACTCCCCTCCATGGCTCAAATGAAGCTTCCAGAAGGAAGCCTAGCAGCTGTATTACTATGTTTTCAACTGTATGGTTTTATTTCTGTGACTTCTAGATCTCGTTAACTCTGATTTATCTACTCTAGTGGAGACAAACTGTAATAATTCAAAACATCAGTCCACTTAACATGGGTTTTTAGGTACACCAGCACAAATGTATCTTTCTCTTGCAGCTGCTGTGCTTTTCTTATTAGAGTTAGTAAAAACAATTCTCAAGAAAAGGAAAATCTATTGTTTTAAAATATGTATTATTCAGACATTGTCTGAAATGAAGGTAAACTTTTTGTTATCTGTGAAGAAGAAAGGTCTCTTAAGTAAATGGAGACCATAAATAAAGTCCAGGCCCATTTTCGTTTAGCATGCTTTAAAAATACATATTTTTAAAACCACACAAGTACCCACTTCCATGTGCACATTTTTGTGCTCCTCACATATTAGTCTTATCGTTTCTCAAAAGCTGATCCTCAAGGAACCTCTAGTTGGTAACACTCTTTTAACCTTATTTTAATTACCCCCACACATTTGGTATTCATAAAAAATGTTTTTCTCTGCAAATATTCCCCCAAAGTTAGGTTTTATGAATGAAGTCGGTACATGTTAGACACTTTTTTCTAATAATCATACTGCTAAACGGGTGAATGGATAGAAGGATGAGTGAATATAGGATAAGGACTAAGTTTCATGTCCTTCTTTCCCTCAGAAGTAGGCCTTGGTCTCAGGAGACTCCATGGGACTAGAAAAGGTATCCATTCCTCTTAAGAACTCTTCACTGACCAAAACAGGCTTCCTCCCAAAATTGAGTCGCATAACTCACCAGACCTGCATGGGGCCCTGCGAGCAGCCTCTTTCCCCTCCTACCACTCATACCTTTCTTGGCTATTTGGTCAGTTAGCCTTTTGGATTTGACCCCTCTTTGGGCTCACCTCCTCGTGATTTGGCAACCAGGACTTGAAACGAACAAATTGGCTTGCAGACCTATCCGTTATTTAAACTCAGCTTTGAGACTTAACTAACCTGGCTGGACTTTGACAACTTGATCTTTCTCCACAACTTTTGTAAAGGGAGCCTTCACCCTTGCTCCCTGCAGCCCATCCCGGCTTCCTCTAAGACACACCTCTCTCCCAAGCCCAGATTGCTAGGGAGGAAGCAAGATTACACAGTCTCTTCACAAGCTGTCTCAGAAATACCTCATCTCTGATGTAGGTAAACTCCTACTAGCTCCTAAATATCTGGTCTCAAATCTAGATAGCTTCAGATTCAGTGAAACTTTACTTCCAAAAGATGTAATTATGCTATTTAAAGAGACATGGTGCTTTGCCACTTGATTGTGAAATCTTCCATTCCAGAGTAAAATGATTGATGATCTTCTTGCTAAAATCTTCCTACATTCACCATCCCTTTTTTCCCTTCAAAATAGCAAACTTTTTTATAGTTAGCATTAAGCATTTTTTGGTATTCAACTTTTCAATAGACCCAAATATTTTCCATTAATCTAATTCTGCCTTTAATTTAATGTCTTCCCAAATTTTCCACAAAGGTTCTTCTTAAATATATTATTAATATTAACATTTTTAATATTTCTATATTTTATTTAAAAAGTCAGAACTATAGTTAAAAATTCATAATGCTACCACTCTTTTATGAACTATGAAGTAAGTACAATATAAACTATATTTGGGATACAACTTTGATAAATGCTTGGTTCCTTTCCTCTCAGACTGTTTCTGGGCTTACACAAATATGTGTAAATATTTCCAAGTCAAACATAGAGTCTGATTCCTCTTTGCCTCTTACTACATGTTATGAGCATAATTTTGTTCCCTCAAAATTCAATGAAATTATAATCCTCTGTTCCTCAGAATGTGATTGTATTTGGAAATAAAATCTTTAAAGAGTTGATTAAATTATAATAAGGTCATTAGGGTGGGCCTTTACCCAGCATGATGTTTGTCCTTTTAAGAGGAAATCTGGACACAAACATGCATGTGCGCAGAAGGAAGACCATGTGAAGACTCCAGAAGTCTGCCTTCTATTAAGCCAAGCAGAGAGACCTCACAAGAAATCCTGCCAATACCTTAATATCAGATATCTAGGGGCTGGAGCCAGGGCTCAGTGGTTATGGCACTTGCCTGGTATGTGCAAGGATGTGGGTTCAAACCCCAGCACTGCGTATACAACAAAGCATCAGAGCAACAAAAGCCACATGAAAAACTAAATAAAATTGATTCTCTCTCTCTTTCTCATTCTCCCTCTCACTGTCCCTTTCTCTTAAAAAAAAAATTAGATGTTTAGTCTTCAGAACTATGAGGAAATAAATTTTTGTTAAGTCTAAGCTAGTTTATTATGATAGCCTGCAAACTGGTATGCTGCATATGAGCCACCAGGAAATTCTTCTGACTCTTCTTGCAGTGCCATCCTAAATCTGCTTTATTCATTTTCCACCTTCACTGAATACTCAATCCAAGCTGCTACCAATTCTTGCTGTTTGATTGTGAAAGTCCCCTTAGCAGTCTCTTCACTCTTGAATGCAAGCCAACAGTAGATACCAACTCTAGTGAAGCAACAGATACTAATTCTAGTGAAGTTAAGCAGTACAAGAATTACTGGAAATCTGTTGAGAAGTTTACAGAATTGATAAGGAGGCAGTAGAGCCAGCCTCAGAGGTGCAGGAACCCAAGCAGACTGAGGAGTCAGTTACAATAAAATCACAGTGGAAGGCGAAGTTGGTTAGGATGCTATCACTGTCCCTACCAGACATGGACACTTCTCGGTCAATGGGTCTCTGGTGGCATGAAGCTTTGGACTCCACTGTACCTGGCACTGCCACCTCTGCCACCACTGTGCTAAATCTGCTCTGTCCCAAGTCATTGTCTTACCAAAATCAGATTTGAAGTCCCATTTGGAGCATCCATATGAATTCATTAGGAGCCACAGAGGAGTTGGGAGTATCTGGACTACTGAGGCTAGATGGAATGAGGAGTGGGGACAGTTTCCCTTCAAGAGCCTCATGGTTAGAGAATTTCACAGACACAAGATGTGGCCTCAGAGGCTTGTCAGCTAGAAAAAGTAGTGACAGTCCTATATTCCATTCTCCATAAGGCAGCATGAGACATTTTGCAAAAGATGAATTAGATCATGTGTTACCTGTCCATTCTGAACTTTCAGTGCCCTTAGAATATAATCCTAATCACATTGTCCAGGGCATCAGATCCCCTGTGGACTATCTCTAGAGCTGGAATCCTATAACCTGAGGGTCAACGGGACCAACATAGAAGTCAGGCTCATATACTTGCCATCACCAATGCCCACAGAACCCAAGAACTGAAATGCCCTTCACACAGGTCTGTTCATGTATACAGAGATTCAGATGTCTGCATTTGGACCCTGCTGCTTCTGAATGGCTTAGTTAAAAGCATTTTCAAACTCCAATTTAATTAGCTAATTTAAATCCTGTTCAGTTTATCGCCTGTGTACAATGTACTCTACACAGGTCCAGGACTAATGACCATCTTCAACATCATCACTGACATTTGCATCGTGGTTCATTGTTTATCAAGCACTTTCATACACTTTAAACCATCAAATTCTCAAAATATCTCTGTGAATAGATAGGGTAGACATTTTAATCTCATTTTAACAGGTGAGAAATCTGACTCAGTAGTTGTATGTACTACTGGAGCACACCAGGGTAAAGGGAGAGGGAGTCTCAAATAAAATCTTCCTCTTTTAAACTCTAAGTGTCCCTTAAAATCATCTAATTCACTGGGTGTTCTACATATTCAAGGTTGTTTTGGTGGGTGTGAGGAGGTGAATAAACAAAGGACACAGAATCCTAATTTGAGATAAGTAGGGAAAATGAAGAGAGCTGGGGTTTGCCCTAGGTTTGGGACTATTGAGCTGCTAGGAAAGTGGCTTGGCATGTCCTAGGGCCCAGGGTACAGGGCAAGCCTCTACTAACAGCTCACCTTACCACAGCCATCTCATGGAGGGAACAATAGGTTAAAATGGTCATCAAGCAATACCTACAAGAGGAGAATTAAGAAAGGCTGACACATGAGGTGAGCAGGAGGTACCGGTAATTGTTTAAAGGCTGATATGTTTAAGAAATTTGTGGACCTCCATATAAGTATCTCCCCAGCCTCTGCCTGGACATGGCATGCACCCCAGAGTGACTAAAGAGATTAGAAAGAGCAAGGCACGGCTGGTGCTATTCTCTGCCCCACAAGACTTTGGGAAAGAACTGTGCTGGGTTCAATCTTGCTACTTTAAGACTTATATTTTTTTATTTATCTATTTTTAAATCAAAAACAAGAGCAGTCACAACTTCTCTTCAGAGAGTAAAACTCCTGGCCAAGGCTTCTTCTCTTCAGTGCTGGGTTTCCCCAAGGTGTCAGCCCACAGACCCTTGCTCCTGGGGCATGACATGGGGCACCTCTGTCTCCTCTCCTCCTCCAGTCCTCTACCCCCACACCATGTCTGCCAGTCCTGGCCTCAGACAAAAATCCAAAGTGGCTCATGACCAAATGCAAATCACCAAGTACAATACCTCTTTGTAGTTTGTTCACACCTTTCATCCCAGAGTTTCAAAGCACAGTGCAAATGTTAACTTGTCCTCAGACACCCCAGGAGAGGCAGGTAGGTGGCATATGCTATTATCATCTCCTGTTTTATAGAAGCAAACCAGGCTCTGAGCCATGAACTGTCTCGCTCGAGGCCGCGTAGTGAATAATTGTATGTCCCGGGGACCTACATCTAGTCATTAATTATATAATGTTACTGCTGAAATACCACAAATATCAGCCCTCTAATTGATAACCATTTTCTTCCCTTACTTTCTTCTTTCTTTCTTCCTTTGGAGTCTGAGGTCTCTTATAGCCTTATAAATAGGTCCCACAAATTGCTACAACCACCAACTATCTTCAGTTGCCCTTCTCTTAAAAGAAGCCAGAAGACAAGTTAAATCAGACCCTATGCTACATGTGTGCTTGGCATAAATGACCATTTACCTGGGGAATAGTTCTGGCTAGGTCAATGTGTAATATAGAGTAGACAGTCCATCAGGGGGTCTGCCAACCCCACTATCCCTTCTTACAACCTTTGGCTGAGAAGAATAGCCCCTAGCTGTGACTTAAATGATGTGACCATCTTTTGGACCATATGTACCCCATGCAAGTCAAACCCAACTGAGTCTGGAACCCCAGTGTAACTATTCCAGGGCTTATCTGCCATTTATAAGGGAACCTGGTTACAAAGTGCCAAAGAGGGAATTTGGTGGAAGAAAAAATACTGATAAGCTTCAATTAGGTGGACAAAAAGAGAAAGGTGGACGGGCTGGAGAGTAGTGAGTACCATTAACGGCAGAGAACTAAAGAGTTCAATCTTCTGCTGTAGTTATAACAAAAGATAAAACGAGTCCTTCAAACTACTGTGCATTCTAAATGACCTTGTTCTAGTCTCTGTGACTAGCAGAGACATTAGCATATTCATTAGCATATTCTTCTTTGTATATTCCTGCATTCTTTACGCTAGTCTTTACGATATGCTCCCATTTTTAGCCTGAGATCTGAAATACTCAGCTAAGTATTTCATTTGTGTTCTGTGACTTATGTGACTGTGTCACTATAATGAGCCAGCCACTCACTCCTTAGGCTTCAAAGCTTTCATCAGCAAAATAGGGATAATTATTTCTTAGGCCATGCCGACAGAGTTGATTGGACTTCATGAATATATAGCTGATTTGAAGTGGGGTTTTTAGAGCTGTTTTAACATCCAACCACCAACTAAGCACTGAATGTCCACCTGATTTGATTGTTTAGAAATGTGAAGGAATGATGAACCCTTTAAAGTCCTTTAAAGAATAGGCTAATTTTGGCTTTGCTGTGTAAAAGTTCTGACCAATATCTAAGTGGCAGACTAGTAAATATACTGATCCTGATGGCCCATTTATCTCAGGCCTCTTGAAATTCCAGAATGCGTGTTGTGAGATAGATTGTGGAGACTTTCATTATGCTGTCTGAACAGTCCGATTAATCTCATCTAGAAAAGAGAGAAATTCAAATAGACATGGTCAGCTTAGGGGAAAAAATGCAACACACATAAAACATTTTTGCAAAATGAGGAAGTTGACATTTTGATCAATCAGCCTTAGCTGTTAAATACCACCCATCTCTGCCACTTTAGTTACCTGCTGCTGAAGAGCCCACCCTGGCCAAGAGCTGTTCCATAGGCATCAACTCTGCAGTCACAATAGAGAAGAGAAAACCCAGAACTAGAGAGAAGCAGAGCAAAGCCCGAGAAGGAAACTTGCCAAGTGTGCTGCGCAGCACTTCCCTAAAGGATGATTTCCCCATCCACAGTCCCAGCATCCCTGCTGCCTGAGGGGAAGCTGCAGTGGAGGAGGGGCCCAGCTGTCCAGAGAGCTGGTCACTCCCCTCTCTGCAGTCCTGGCCTGTGTCAGCTCCTTCCCCCCACAGCTGGTGTGCAAAGCAGCTGCTCCTCTGAAGCTTCCCTTGGCCACTCTTCATTCTGGTGTGCATCTGTCCTGGTTCTGGTTCTGTGCTTGATACCCAGGCATCAAGGAGCTCTGTCATGACTCCAGAGCTACCACTTTTGTGGGAAGGAGAGTGAGTTTCATTCCACATAGGTGGCAGATAGGGCCAGAGGAGCAGCTATTGGTATGTGTGGGGTTCAGAAGCTAAGGCACTTCACTTAAGCTACCTCAGTTCTTCCAAGGAGAGTCATCCTTCCGTGAGAGATGGTTTCCTGAATGTGTGACACCCCTCCCCCACCAAAGTCAGTGACTGCTCAAGTCCATTATATAAAACAGCATTATGCCAGGCATGATAGCACACACCGGCAATACCAGCAGCTCAGGAAGCTAAGGCAGGAGGATCGCAAGTTCAACATCAGCCTCAACGATTTAGCGAGGACTTAAGCAACTTAGCAAGACCCTATCTCAAAATAAAAAGGGCTGGGGATGTTACTCAGTGGTTAAGCACCCATGAGTTTAATCCTTAGTACTAAGATAAAATAAAATAAAATGGCATTTTGCTTGATTATGGCCTATACTCATCTACCATATGCTTCAAATCATTTCAGATTATTTATAATAAGTAACAGAGTAAATGCTATGTAAATAGTTACACGGTTCAGAAAATAATGACAAAATAATTCTGTACATGCTTAGTGCTGAGGCAATTTTTTTCGTGTATTTTTGATCCCCAGTTGGTTGAATCCACAGATGTGGGTACATGGATCCACGTCCATAGAGGACCTACTGTGTGTAAAGCAGGTAGGATTCTTACATCTTCTTTGAGCCATAAGGATAATCTGAACATATTCCTCAGAAGCAAGGCAGATCCAAGGTTTGAGGACACTGGATTTTATATCATTTAGAAAAAAGTCTCTCTTTTAAGGAAAGAACCCAAAGTTATGTACAAGGCCTTGAAAAGAAAAAGGAAAGAAAGGAGGAAAAAAAAAAAGTCCTGAAAATTTAACCTTCATTTCTTCATAGGAAATCTGCCTCTACTTGGAAGTAGGTTATTTTCTGTTACTCTGCCTCTCTCACCTTTATTATTCTTTCTGTTTCTTTTGCCCCCATTTCAGGTTCATTTGCCCTGGAAGGCCTTGGAACTGGGCAAAGTATATAATATTTGGCTGTGTCTTCTGAAGCATTCTTAGCATCTGTCTTTCTGTGATTCTCCAGGGGTACAAGGAAGCCTTACTACCATTGGAAAATGGACTCAGAGCAGATGAACTTCTTGAAAATCATTCCCATGTCATTCCTACAAGTTTGATTTTAGGGTTCTGAGTTCTGAACTCAGTTCAACCATCAGCTCACAAAGTCACTATTAGAAGTTGAACTGTTTTCCCTCAAAAATCTTCAGTTGAAGTCCTAATCTAGTAAGTGTGACCTTATTTGGCGATGGCAGGTGTACAGAAGTAATGTACTTAAAGTGAGTTCACTAAATGGGCCCTAATCCAATATGACTGGTGTCCTTATAAAGGAGGAAATTGCAGAGAGATGCCCAGGGTGGGCACCACCACATGAATCTGAAGGTAGAGATCAGCGATGCATCTACAAGCTGAGAAATAACAGATTGACAGCAAACTACCAGAAGGTAGGAGAAGCCTGGAACAGATGCTCCCCACAGCCCTCAGAGAGATCCAGCCTTGCTGACATTTTGATCTCAGACTTCCAATCTCCAGAACCATGACACAACCCTTTTCTGTTGATGAGGCCACCCATTTTGTGGTGCTTTGTTCCAGCAACCCTAGTAAATGAACATAATCACCTTAGGTACATCTCTCCACCATATGATTTTCCAGAAAATAAACATCAAAATAATGCCCTCAGTATCCCTGTATACAACCAAAATAATTATATGAAAGCACTCTTCTCTGTACTATCTATAAAGGAATAACTCATATCCAGAGAAGTTTCTAAGGACTTTCTCTCGAAGGGTCTTCTTGTATTTGCCTGATTGTGGTACTGCTGATTTTGTTCAAGTCATCAGTCATCATATGAGAAAAACTTGGAAGAGATAGCGTTAAGAAAATTTTCTTCAACATACTCTATTATTCTAGACTCAGAACTTTCCTGGAGATGACACTTTTCTTGACATTTCAGCATTTATTGAGCATTTACTATTGTGCATATGCTGGGTCTGGGGCTAGGAGACAAAACTCCAAAAGACAAAGCCAGGCTTCCAAGGAACTGTAGTCCAAAGAAAACACAGCCATAGATTCACTCCAGGCAGAACACCGCTCCAGCATGATATTTACACAGTGCTACGGGAGCTTAGAAGAGAGAGAATCCTTCGGGTGCAGTCTTAGAGAGGGTATCATTTGAGTTAGACTTGGAAAGATGAATAAGAGCTAGCTAGATAGGAAACAAAGAGGCAGAGGAGAAAACATGGCCAGTTTGAGGTATGGCAAACAAATTCGCATGATTTTAGTGCAGAGGTTAGATTTAAAAGAGGAATATTACAGAAAGGGCAGGCCAGGATCATGTGATGGGATGAGTGAGCAGGATGTGGGGACAAGAGGTGAGACCACTAATCTAATGTCAGAACTGTCCTCTTGGGGCTGGAGCGGTGGCTCAGCAGTTCTGGGGCTTGCATGGCATGTGCAAGGATGAGGTTTCAAACCCCGGCACCATGTACACAATAAAGTGTCCGAGCAACAAAAGTCACATGAAAAACTAAGTAAAATTGATTCTCTTTCAAAAAAAAAAAAAAAGCTGTCCACTCCTTGCTCCTTGTTCTGATGTTGATGCACACCTCTAGGAAACCTGATTTGAGCATCACTCAGAATCCAGAAAAGGTCCTTGACGAAGCTCTGCTGTTTCCCTCAGTAGGGACCAGCATATAAGCTTGGAGCTTGACTAAAAGTGCAGAAGAAGAGGAGGAAAGAATACATGGCCATTTGTTGATGTCTTTATCTCTGGTCCTTGCTGAACATTTGATTTTTCACTTTGTAACTTGTTTGAGCATGTTCCCTTCCTCTCTACTTCAGAATCTCATATAACCAGAGACCCCAGAACTAGATCCAAGGGAGCACTTCCTGGTTAGGCTGCTTATCCTGGTCAAAAAAGTGCAACAGTGTATTCAACAAGTCCTTTAGGTACTGTGCTGGGCCCTAGATGGACAACCAAAGCATCCAGGAGCAAATATTCCCTTTTCTTTTCTAATCAGTATAGGCAAAGAACACAGAATTGGCAGCCAGAGTACCTAGTTTCCAGACCTGACTAGGCAACTTTCAAGCTGTGTAAACTTAAGCAAGTCACTTGATGTCTCTGATCTTCAGTTTCCTCATGTTTCAAATTAAGTTAGTGATAGTTTCCTCTGTTAGAAATGTGGAATGAAAAAAATGAATATGGAAATACCTTTTCATCTGAGAAACCTGGACAAATCCTATTTGTTACTGTGCCCAGACCTGTTAGGTAAGTAGGAGCCTATTTGTATTCATCAGAACTCTCTGGTGGCAAGTAACAGGAAGCCAAGCCAAGCTGGCCAAAGCAACAAAGGAGTTTATTGACTCATTTGCCTGGGAAGATCCTGCAGAAGCTCAGAGTCAAAGGCAAAGTGATGAGATCTGAGGGTTCAGGGAGCTAGGGTCTGGGGCTCCCAGCCCTTTGTGCCTGCCTGTCTCTGCAGCTCCTTGCACACTGGTCTCCCCACTGCCTGAAACCAGGAGTATGACCACTAGCAGCTCAAGTCTGCCAGGCCCCTGGAGGGTGAGTAAGGGGAGAAGGAGGACCCAGGGGAAAATTCACTGGCAGACAGTGGCTCACACTACATACCTGATGCCACCCACTGTCGCCCACTGTTGTCTGCAGTGTAGCACCTCTCATTCTTAAATGATCTACTCTATGTTGAACGGTGTTCTCATCCCGGGGAATAGAAGTCTGCTCCACTCCCTGTGGTATGTCACAACTTAGTGTATTTCCTGGTGTACCAGGGATGTAGCATAGACACACGGAAACTGCAGCACAGAGTGCTTACTGTTTTACAGCAACAAATGAGACAGATGCAAATAAGACCCCTTCTCTCTCAGAGAGAGGACAGAAAACAAGCAACAAATGAGGCACCAATGAGCCTCCAAAACATTACACTAAGTGAAAGAAGCCAGCCAGAGAAGGTAACATAGCATAAAGTTCTGCGTATGTGAATAATTAGGAGTAGGCAACTCTGAAGAGGCAGAAGGCAGATCAGTGGATCCCAGAGGCTACAGGGATGGTGCAGATAATGGTGCAAGAGTTGGTTTTGGGTAATGAGTATATTCTAAAATTAGATTATTGTGGTGGTGGCACAAGCTTGTAAATAAGCTAAAATCCACTGAATTATATACTTTAAATAGATGAATTCTATGATGTTTAAAAAAAACAGCAACAACAAGTAGGCACAGTGGCACACACATGTAATCCAGAAGGCTGAGGTGGAGGATCATAAATTTGGAATCAGCTTGAGCAACTTAGTGAGACTCTGTCTCAAAATTTTAAAAAATTAATAAATAAACAAAAAAGGGCTGGCGATGTAGCTCAGTGACAGATTGCTTACCTAGCATAAATGAGCCTCCAGGTTCAATCCCCACCACTGGGGAAAAGAAAGAAGA
>PVKS010021897.1:0-34517 GCA_004027875.1 Aplodontia rufa | reverse complement strand
GCATCCTCACACATGCCAGGCAAGTGCTGTAACCACTGAGCCATAGCTCCAGCCCCAAAATTAATTCTTAATACTAAAAAGTCTATAGTAAGAATAATATAGTATAATCCAAATATTTCAAATTATACTTGTTTTCAAATAAGATTAAGAGAGAGAGCCTTAGTTAATTTGTACCAAGGTAAAAAGGGTGAGAAAGAGAAAGAGAGAAGCTAATATAGTTTAATTTACACCAAGCTAATCCAAAACAAGGAAAAGAACAGGAATACACAAAGAGGAAGGAATGGAGGAAGGAGAAAGAGATAGGGAAAGTTCATGGAAGGAATTATACCTAACTTTCTCATATTCATGTAGAACACATCATAGTGAATTTCATCAACATGTATATCAATGAGTCACTAAATTAAAAAATAAATCTATCAGTAAGTAACAGAAAGAACAGTAGAGTCAAGGGAAGAGAATAGGTGGCAGGGATAGGGTTAGGAGGGGAATACTGGGGACTGAATTAGAACAAGTTCTACGGCATGCTTTTATAAAAAGGTCGATGTTTATCTTATTGACAAGTATACCTAAAAAGAATAGGGTGTGGGAGGAAGGGAGGGGACAGGGAAATACTGAGACCTGAGTTAAAACAACGTGCACTCCGAGCTTTTATATGTGTGTCACTACATTTCCTATTGTTTTATATACACATATGTATCATGGAGGGAGGAAGGGAAACTGAAGACTGAATTAGAATAAGTTAAACTCCGTGCTTTCATAATTTGCCATTGCATAATCTTATGTCATCTATATCTTAAAAAATGAACAGAACCAATAAATAAAAAATAAAATGAAAATGAAAATTAAGTAAGATTGTATGAATCATGATCCACAGACCTGCCAATCTAGCAACTCATGAGGCTGAGGCAAAAGTTATCAAGTTCAAGGCCAGGCTTAATGAAGATCTGTCTCAATATAAAAATTAAAAAGGGGTGTGGATGTAGTTCAGTGGTAAAGACTTTTGGGTTCAATCCTAAATACCAGTAAAAAAACTCTAAAAAAATTACATTTTTAAAAGACTTCCATCTACATAACCAGATAATAACCCCCATATAGCTCTCCCCTGACTCTGTGGGATTGTTTTGTAGAATAATAGGTGTTTAGAAACGAGCTCTGCATGCAGACTACTGAGGATTCTGGGCCAGCTCTGCTAGTTCTTAATTATATGATCTTGAATATATCTTAATTTCCCATATCATAGTTTTGTTGTCTGCAAAATGGGGATAATAATAGTAACTCACAAGGTTGTTGTGAGGATTTAATGGTTTAATGCATAAAAGGGGCACAGAGCAATACCAGACCCATGACCTTTAATATTAATCATCATTATTATGATTAGTACCTCTATCAGCATTCATAGTCATATTACTGTTCTTCAGGCAGGGCATTTTCTCTTGCTGGCAGACCTGTGCCTCAGCCACTCACTTTCCTTAGGATATTGTTTAGATTCTGCTACCCATATCCAGTGATTGTCATAATAACCTTGTCTTTAATCAAATGGGACATTTCTCATCAACAAGACAACAGACTCTTGTTAAATTCCTTATACACAAGCAAAACCAAGTATCAGGTTTTATTAAACTGAATTGGTGGTCAAGCCCAGACCCATCCTTTATGGGCATGGTTCTTCTCTCCCACCTCCCTCCTTCACTCCTTCCTCCTTTTTTCTTTCTCTTTTCCTCCCTCACTTTCTCATCACCTCCACATGAATAAAATCATATCATTGTTCTAACTATATGCCCCAATGCTCTTCACTGGACCTACTTCAGACATTTCTCCAGACTTAAAGTACAGAAGCAAACTCTACCCAAACCCCAACAACAGAAGAAGCTTTCTACCCTATTTCTGTCTATGTTCTTGTCTCAACCTTATCTTTCTAGGTGATTGATAATAAAAATCACTCAGTGTCCATGGAAAGTATAGTAGTGGATAGTCCTGTCTTAGCCTCAAAAATATAAGCAGTATTTTCTGTTAAAAACTCTCACTCTCCAAATGAAGGAAATATTAGACACAAATAAAAATGATGAGGTGGATCTACCTTGAAGAAAGGCGTATGTCAGTAGAGTCTGTTGTATATGAAAGTTCCTTGCTATTTGATATTACTAGACTCTCGCTATCCCAACTTAGAACCTGAAAAGATTTGAGTATCAAGGGGTAACTCTATATAACATAATTCAAAGTTGACATATTTCCTAGAATATGGATTCTTCTCGTTTCTGTGATCTTCTCATTAAAGTGGTCAAGAAGAAATACAAATTTATTTCACAAAGTTTACATACTACAGTATCAAAATCTGGAATGAAAAACACACCAAAAAGAAATTGAAAGGGGGGCTGTAGCAGTGGCTAAGCAGCTCGGGTGCTTGCCTGGCATGCAAGGACACAGGTTCTAACCCCAGCACCATGTACACAATGAAGTGCTGGAGTAATGAAAACCACGTGAAAAACTAAATAAAATTGACTCTCCCTTTCTCTCTCTCTCACTGTCCTTCTCTCTCTATTTAAAAAAAAGAAATTGAAAAAAGAGAGAGATTTAAGAAATATAAGATCCTCAGTGCTTGTTGTTTATAGTTATTCAGCATAATTTTGGATTGCCATCTCCTTTCAAATAAAAAGCTGAAGAGAGGGGCTGGAGCGGTGGCTCAGTGCTTACGGTGCTTGCCTGGCATGTGCAAGTACACGAGTTCAAACCCCAGCACCATGTACACAGCAAAGTCTTGGAGCAATGAAAGCCACATGAAAAACTAAATAAAAATTGCTTTAAGAAAAAGCTGAAGAGAATCAAATATGGTATTTCATATGTTCCTGTTCTAACAACCTTCTCTCATTTGCTAAGAGAATAAAGAATTAAAACTCATCATAACATTTAAAGCTAAAATATACTTAACTTAAAAGTCTGTCTAGTTAATTTACTTTTTCAGATTTTATCTTTGATCAGATTTCAAAATTAAGGTTTGGCTTTATGCCATGCTTTGGATTTTTTCAATATGATTAATAGAAATTCACTGATCTATGAGTGAATACGGAAAGGTATTTTTCATTGCGACTAGAATACACACCACTTAGATAATTACTTAAATAATGTTTTTCAATGGTCAAATGTTAGAACTAATGTGTACCTGTGTGTGTCTGATCCATGGGGTGTGCATAATTAGAAGTACCAGCAAAAATCATCGTTGCTCAAACTTTCTGCTCTCCCCCTGAGCCAAGCAACTCTTAGGACTCCAACTCATGAGCAAGTGGGTGGATTGGCCAGCTTAGACGTACTGAGTCAGATGAGATGAGAGGATTCAGATCCCTGGGAAGGAACGCAAAACATGTATAACAGATGCACACACAGATGGAGGAATAAAGGATGGGCAGGAACCAAAGTATTTAAAGGGCTTGTAGGTTTCTTGGCACAAGAAGCTGATTGAATACAATGTTAAGGAAAGGAGCAACAGAATGCCCAGTGTGACTGTAGATGGGTCACATCACCTATACTGCCTCCACTTCCTCAAGCATAAAGTAAAGAAGTTGGGGTACATAAACTGTGAATATTCTTTTACTTGCAAAGTTTAATCAAGTACAGAAATGACCTCTTTTACTCACTTACAGTACAAAACTGTCAACCATATTGGTTAATAGAAGAAAGCAGCGATATAGAATATTTTTTTAAAAAATCAATAATCTAGGGCAACCATAGATACATAGTGGGGGGAGGGGGAAGGGATGGGTGGGGGAGAGGAGAGAAAGGGAAAATAGGGAGGGATTTAAGGAGACAATCTACAATGCTGATTGAGAATCCAAGTAATACTTATGCAATCATTTAATTCTGGAAAATTCACAACCTAAGCATTTATATTGTTTGTAGGGGTGAAATATAGAAGATTCAAGAGATTGTGGTGTGGGAGATGTGGGGTAATTCTGGTTTAAGAATATATGCCTGTCATATTGTTAATTTATATGCATTTATGATTGTTCAATAACAACTCCTTAATAAAAAAAATTTAAGATCTTTAGTGGGCATTGTCTCATGGTATGGTATATTTATGACAGCAACTTCATTTTGTGTTTTAACTCTACAATTTTTTAAATTAACAATTTTACTTCAGGGTTCAATTTAAGATGGTAGGCAGTGAGAGAGAAAGTAATTAGAAAAACTAAAAACAATGAACAAATTGTTGAATCTCACCAGGCACTGCAATAATCCATAAATTATGAGCTGTGTTAGCTCCTGAGCCCTTGACCTTCTGATGTTTCCCATTCTGTGTTGATTTTGTAAAAATCATCCAATTATGAGTCACCCACTATTTCTTCAAGCATATGACCATTACCATTTCATTAGTACAAAGCAGAAATGAAGACAATTGATAAAAGGCTTTGCATGAAAAGCTTTGTATAATCTGTTCTACTTCCCACAATTTCAGTCTAAAGATAACGGTTTCAAGATCAGAAAGTAGAGGTAAAAAAAAAAAAAATCATATCAGTGTAGGTGGAAAAAAATTATGGAATCAAATCACTTGTTCAAACTTGTTTATTATTGAACCAATATTTGATTCAGTTAACTATCTTCTATCCTGGGGTTATAGGACTTACTTTAATTTGTACCACTTAAAGAACAAAGGATAGTTTTTCCTCTTTCATAACAGTTCTTGTAGAATTACATATTTTTCCCTCTGAGTCTCAAATGGATACAAATTATTCAGAGCAATTCAGATTGTACCAACGGCTGGTTTTTATTGGCCGTCTCCAAGCCAGTGGTATAGAACACAGGCTCCTTAAAGTACATTATTGAAAAAAGATTTGCCTTCTTCTTCCTGCCTTTTTGTGGAAATTTGCATTTTACCACTTGAACTACTTTGACATTGCACTTTATGTTATTTAAACCCATATCACTTGGCATGTGGCCTTTTTCTATGTTGGCTGACAGAGCCCATTCCTTCATTTTTATGAATGTCAGAATATCATTTGTTAAAGGAAATCACATTTTTATTACCTAGTTCCAACAAACGAAGTGGTTGCAAAAGTGTTATGTGCTAGCTATAGGCACTGATAAAATTCGTTTTCTGGAAGGAATGAGAGCCACATAATAAGTCATTTCTCCTTTACTGGAATGAGACTGAGCTGCATGGTCAAGCAAGGAGAGAGCATATCAAAAGGGTTCCTCAAAGCTCACAGTGCAGCCATCAGATGTAGGCAAAAGGGCCAGAAGTCTGGAAAGACAAACATATTTCAATCAAGCAATTTTCTTCTGTTTCAATAGTGTTATTACTGAACTAAACAGTTTGTTTTTCCCAATCTGTTCTTTAGTGTTCCTGCAGATTAATCTTAGAGAAACTACAACCAAAATGTTCATATTTTTAATCTATGTCTACAAAATGCTGTTTAACTTAATCACCAAAGAAGTGTCTACCAAATGTATGTTTGGATCCCAGAGACATTTGTGAATAAGGTTTTTGAATGTGTCCTCTGCATAGGTTTTGGAGAAATCTATTTCCCATTCTTTGCTTGACCTTCCTTTTAGCAGCAGATTTCTTCTACAGATATCTACTCTTATAACCTGTGAATGTTCCTTTTAATCTCTGCAACAGAATTTCCTTTCAAAATACCCTTCTCTGACATTGCTTCCGGAAAAAAAAGGTGTCATGACACATGAAGCATAAAGAGGGAAAATTCTTTTGAAAATTCTTCAAACACGAAATACCTTTTAGAAATTCTCTCCAAATGTAAAATAAAATAATTAGAGATATACCACATCATACTCTTCTAAGTCATCTTTCTCCTAATTAGCAAAGTTTCCCTCAGGTGCCACTGAAGGAGAAAACACCATAACGTATTCGTTGAAACAGCAAAAACACACTGGTGGGAAGCCATTTGGGAATGTCAGGTCCTTTTGTAGGTAGACATTGGTGATACCAGCAGAAAGAGATAAATGAAGGTCACGGGGTTGCTCTCCCCTGATGTTGAAGCCATTAGATAGTTTACAATAAAAGGAAGAATTCGGCCAACTGAACTTGGCCATGCACACAAACAAGCCAAGTTAGTTCTATGTACGGTTGCATCTATGGTCATAAATGCCTGTTTTGAAAACCAAGTCAAGACTCTATGACTGGTGCCACACTGATCTGCTTCAACCAACAGGTTCATTTGAAACAGATTGGAAAATATGTCAACAGCAGTATTCACCTAACCAGCTAATCAGAATCAAAAGCAAAATCCTCCCCATGCAATTGTCCACAAAGCTACCCAGAACTCCAGCCAATAGCACTATCCAGAAGGTCTACTGGGTGGGCATCTAAGGTCTACACTCTATTCACACAAGATGTGTTTGGGGGTTGGAGTAATTACACATATTTCCATCAAATTCCCATGCCTTGAACACAAATCACTTTATCAACACTCCTATACAAAAGTTTTTTTATTTTCTGAGATTGATTAGAGACATAGTTGGCCTGAACACCTTTCTCAGCCAACTCTGGAGACTCCAGGCTTTAGTTTTTCAAATGTTAACCAACCTCTGGAGTACATAGTCCTGATTAGAGTTCTACAGATGTTAATTGATCTTACTGGACAGAGTACATTCTGTGTCTGTCTCTCTGTGTGTCCACATGCACATTCCATGTCCAAACCAAAGCAGTAGAAAATGAACCACAGTCAATACACTCATTTCCAAGGAAGATCTGGTCCAGGAGATGGGAATTAAGGGTAATTAAATCAGTTTCCTTCTCCCCGAAACATTCACTACTCCAATTATTGTAAATGGCACATAGGAATAACTAATAAACATGAATTGAATTGAATTGAACGGAACTGAATTGAATTGAGTTGAACTGAATTGAATTGGATTGAATTGGATTGGATTGAATTGAATTGACTCCACTCAAAGAGCAGTGTCCTCTCACACTCCTACAGGTGCCAACTCTAGTACCACAGCAATTACAGTAGAACCTGATTTACTGATTTAAAAAAATAAAAAACTTTACTGCCAAGGACCCAGGACCCCACTGTCAGGTTCAGATAGCAGTTATATTACCTCTGTGAGGACTGTGAAGACAACATTTACCCCAACCCTCAGATGTTACTTTAAGTAAGATTTCAATTTTAGAAAACACCAAATACTTTATTATCATAACCCCCAAATGCCATATATTTCCCCTGCCTTATTTTTTCTCTGCTCCTTGAAAAAAAATATTTTTATAAAAGTTGCTCGGGCTCTGCTCTGAAAAGGGAAAAATACATATGTATTTTGAGAAGAGAAAACTTATCTATATTTGATAGCTCTTGCTACAAGGATGTTCAGGAATCTGAACGACCTCCCTCCAAAGCTCGTTGACTTTTACAGCTGAGAGACAGTCGAATGGTAGCATGTCCTTGATGTTTACCTTGCTGGGACCTTTCTGTTCGGCTCCCAAACTATGCAACTGCTGGGAAGTCTGCCAAACACAAGTGTTCTCTGCCAGATCAAATCCATCTCATAGCTAACCTCTTCTCAGCTCTATTTCTCATACCTAACTACTGAGAGGGACTGCAGTTGGGGACAAGAGTTTCTTTAGTTGCTCATATTCAGAAGGAAGAGATTAAGTCACTCTACCCTCTTGATGCTTAGCAGCCAACACAATCTGATATCAAAATTGCTATCATGGTACCTGATGTTTGAATATAAGCCAAGAAACACCTGGCCCTATCGTGAGAACCTTTAACTACTCCACCGCTCTGTGCAGCCACAAGCTTCTTTGCTACCTTGCTTGAAAAGATCAGCTTTGTCCACTCCTGCCTACCTCTGGTCACATAATACTCTATGAATGGTACTGATGTTAAATAGCAACACTGGAGTAAAATTGCATGTGTATACTTTCTCTCCCACAATCGTGCACACTCTTTAAAACCAAAGAATTCACAACTGCATCCTTAGCGTCTAGCATGGTCACACTTGAATTGTCCAAATCCTTGATCCCAGGAGTCCTTTAAGCTTATGCAGTGATTTTTCTCCCTAAAAGAGAAGTTCCTAGTCCACCCAGTTTGCCCTGTAACTCCATTGTCCCAAAGGATATGAAAGCCAGGCTGTGGATTCCTCAGGAACAGGAAAAGAAAGACCTCTCAGCAGGGCTTCAACCATCAGAGAAGACAAATAGGACAAAGGGCTGGCTACTTTCAATACTATGCAGTTAAGTGGCAAGGACAAGGCTAGAAATGGTGGGATCTTCCTACCCGGGAAGGGAAGAGCCTGACCATTTAGACAAGAAGATCAGCCAGAGCAGTGATGGTGCCAAGGTGACACTACCAAATTCACACTGTGCCTTGCATTGGCTCCAGCATGAAGATAGCAATGGGGAAATTTAAAAACAAAGGAAATAACCACTTCAAAACAAAAGCAGGATGGAAAGAAGAACTAAATAGGATTCCCCTCAAGTAAGGAAAAAGCACAGGGGCTGGAGTGGTGGCTCAGTGGTTTCGGCGCTTGCCTGGCAAGCACGAGGACAAGGCTTCAAACCCCAGCACCACGTACACAACTGAGTGTTGGAGCAACTAAGGCCATGTGAAAAACTAAATAAAGTTGTTTCTCCCTTTCTCTGTGTCTCTCACTGTTCCTCTCTCTTAAAAAGAAAAAAAGCAAAAAGCACAAATTGCTACAATTAACACAAGGCAGGTTCCTGACTCCGCCAATGTTTGAATAATAATGAATCAGCAATCATCCTTCCAACTAATTATACTACAAATATCAACTATGATATAAAATATGAATGGATAATTAGATTAGCTGCTTTAACTTCAAAATACATGGTGATATCAGCATAACTTTGTGGACTAAGAAAGCAAAGTTGCTTGAAATTAAGTACCCAATGATGTACTTAACACATGCATGAGGGACCAAGCCACACCGAATGTGCTGTGGGTGCCTGCTTTCATCCTTTGGTGTCGTGTGATTTCCCTTTCAGTTCTCAACTGTCAAAGAAATAAGATGAAAGAAAAAGTCTAATATTTGTCTGTTAAAAATCCAACAGGGTAAAGAAATCGCAGTATTGGAACAGAAAAAGGGGAGCGCCTCCAATTAAAAGGATCTTTTGTTCAAAGACATAAACATTTGTATACAGAGATATCTATTATGGGGGAAATGCAGAGGAGTCAAGAGACTGGGGTGTGGGTGATGTGGGGGTGATTCTGGATTAGGATCGGGGCATATCATATTGTTATTACACATTTATAATTCTACAGCAACACAACTCCTCCATAAAAAAATTTTTTTAAATCATTTCACGTTCAAGGCTTGAACATGTGATGGTAACAAGTCGAGGTCTCTACATTGTAGACAACTAAGACAAAAGATGGGGGTTAACCTTCTCTAAACCATTGCAAATATAGAAGATGCAGGGTTGTCAGATAAAATGAGACCACTCAGTTAAATTTGAATTACATATAAATATTATTTTAATGTAATTCTATTCCAAATATTTTGTGGGCATGCTTACACTAAAATACACTTTGTTGTTTGTCTAAAATACATATTTATCTAGACATCCTTTATTTTTATATGCTGAATCTAACAATCTTACCTTTGTGTAAAGTTATATCTGAATTTCCAAACACGTAATAAATATCATTCAACTTGTCACAAAGTCACAGCCATGGGGTTGAGGATGTAGCTCAGTGGTATAGTGCTTGCCCAGATCATGTGAGGCACTGGATTTGATCCCCAGTGCTGGAAGAAAGAAAGGAAGGAGGGAGGGAAGGATGGAAGGAAGGAAGTAAGAAAATACAATCACAAGCCACATACTCTGACAGTTATTAAGAGGCTAGCACACAGTTCCAGCACATTTATAACAAAAACAGGCCCATGACTGACTCCTGTATTTTAACTTCATGACAACAAAGCACTAATTAGAAAAAGAACCTGCATTCTTCTCTCCCTCCAGGGCCTAATCCATCCCACAACATGTATGAATGTGGATACATGCTATGTGAAATATAAGCCAGACAAAGAAAGGAACATACTGCGTGATCTCACTTATAAGTGGAACCTTAAAAAAAAAAGGTGAGCACACAGAAACAGAATTGAACAGGTGTTGGGACAGATGACAAGATGCAGGTCAAAAAGGTACAAGGCTGTAAAGGGGTCTAATGAGGGTGAGACGATGTTTATCCTGAAAATATGCCAAGAGAACAGATTTTAGGTGTTTTACTATGCAAAAGGTTAACTATGTGTGCAACATCAATGATGACTATAGTAATCATTTCACCATCCTATTACACACATAACATATTCAATTCTTTTTTATTTTTTATTAAGGAGTTGAGTTACTGTACAATCATGTACATGAAATGCATATATTCTTAAACCAGAATTATCCCTAGATCCCTCATTATTCTCCCTCCCACTCCCCTCCCCCACCCATCCCCTCCACCCTCCTCCCGCTACATATCTATGATTGACCTAGAACATGTGTTTCTACACCTTTGCAGGATCTAATGCATGAGTCTGACCACCTTTCACACAGGCCTGAGTTTAGCTGCAGCCTCCACAAATGAGTGAAAACACTAGACCTTTGACTCTCTGAGTTTGGCTAACTTTGCTCAGCATGATTTCTTCCATCGCCATCCATCCATTCATTTACCTTCAAAGGCTACAATTTTATTGTTTCTATTTGCTGAGTAGAACTCCATGGTATATATACACCACAGTTTTTGGATCCATTCATCCAGTGTATACAATTCTTAGAAAAAAAGAATAAAAATTACTTCTAATATGTCCATTCACTAAAGAAGAAAAAGCACTAAAGCATTTTAACCACATCTTGCCTTCTGGTCTGAAAATTTGCAGTATGACTTGAAGACCTTTGCTAGGCTTTGCTGGGCTGACACCCTCTTTTCTGAGTTTGGGCAGTCTTTCAACATAGTATCCTTTATGCTTTCAACATCATGAAACATTTCTGAGAGTTCCTCTAACGTGAGATTATGGCCAGCATTATTTCCTCTTGACATCTTTATCTTTTCTGTCACAGACACTGTCCTTATTCATGTTGGTAGGTTCTCAGTCACTACGTTCCCCTGTTTGCACTGTCCTGGTTGGATAGATGGTGGCCATGAACACGCTCTTCAGCACACCATTCCTTCCATAATCCCATTTGCTTTCCACCCAATTTTCACTTCAGACTTCCAATATTTTGTTCTTTGCAAAACTTTCACCTTTGTTGCCCAATTTCCTCTTACTACTATCTGGTTTTGTGAAATGCCATGTGGGTGGATTATTGAAAACAAGGAAACAATGCAATCATGCTGAGCTCTGTTTGTCAGCTGTATCCGTGATGTGCACTGACCAATCACTGACGGATTGTGAAAGAAACGATGTAATTGGTTATTGATCGTGACATATATCTGTTATTTATGCAGGATTTTTGGACTAAGGAGCTAGTAATCAAGTTTTCACTTTACACAAGTACATATAGTCAATATACCTTGGTAACTAAAATCTGAACTACATTGTGAATGTTTACTAGACTTTGGTAACTGAAGTTCATGCTTATTGCAAAGTACTCAGTATTGCCTATATTCTAATGTCTCTTTTGACAATCCTAGCATTAACAAAGAATTAATTGATTATGAACCATGTTACATAATTGAACTTAACAAATACTTTATCTCTTAAAATATATTTTAGGCAAAGCATATTTTGGGTTCCTCTATCCTTTTCTTTTTCCAAAATAATAGCAATAATTCTAATGAACTTATCCCTTGCCAACATACATGTAACATTGTCTAATTCCCCAGCAGCCACGCAAGGTCAATCCTATTCCAATCTCTTTGTAGCATGTCTCCCTAAAGATCAGAGCCTCGCAAATGTGAGACTGCATTTCCTGGTTTACCTGGAAATCAGGATTCTGCATGTGAATGAATTTCCTCTATTAAGTAGATGTAGCCTTTAAGACATGGAAGACTCTCAGGCCCTTCTGTGACCTCCTATGATGGTGTCGGCGCAGGTTTCCTACGTTTCAGTTCATAGTTTCACATGAACTAGGCAAGAAAGCAGCAGCAGAATTCCACTGGGTTGGTCCAGTGTAGTGGTGTAGCATACAAACTTAGCTCTCTGATAAGAAATTTCATAAATAAACCAAGATCCCATGATAAATCTCTGTCTGCTTTAACCATCTAGAATGGAAATTATTATTTGCAAGAGCACCCTGAGAGATACAGGTATTAATTGAGGATTAGGTCAAATGATGCTCCCTCACCAACTTCTGTCTTTCCTGTGTTGATTTTACAGAGATGAAAGCAATTTAGGTGAAGAAGAAATTACCTTGGACACCAAATAAAAATAGATCCACTCACAACCAATGAACCATGTATGTTCTATCTTCAGCTCATCAAAATTCTTACAGTTAAATCAGTGAGCCAGAAAACACAGACATTTTCACGTTCAAAACTGCTTGGATTTTCCCACTTCATTAACAAGTGGATTCCTAAGCCCCTAGATTTCCAGTTCCTTATACTTTCCACTGATGAGTCCTTAGAATCTGTACCTTATTAATGCTATGCCCAGCAATACAGGCCACATAGAACACAGGATGGGGATAAAAGAGAATGAAGTTATATCAGAACAAGACGCTGCCTGTCTGTTTTATTCCTCCAAAAGACAAGAACCATACATCTATAAGAAAAGAAACAAATAAACAAATATCTTTAAAAATACCTGTGGAAAACTTATCTCCTATAAAACTGAAGTTTATACTTTAATTCTAAAATATTGAACTAACAAATTCTTCACCTTTCTCCCTGTTACCATTGATGAATGATGTTTAGAGATAGCAAGTGAAAGTCCTGTGTTTTTATCTACCATCTGATCCCAGCTATCTCTGTGAATGTAGGTCAGTCATCAAACCCTGAGTCCATATTTCCCAGTCTACATAATGAGGATTGTGGTCTAAATGGCCTCTAAAATTTCTTCCAGCACTGACCTGATTTCCTCTTATGATTTCCAATATAAAATTTACATATGCCAGAGTCAAAAATACGCTCCCACAGTTATGACCTTATCATATGCCTCCTTGAGAGAAAACAGCCACCAAGAGAACGGAAGCATTCCGTTTGTGCAGGCTTCCTGAATCACAACAAAATTTTATGCTGCTGGATTATAAATTCATATTCTCTTTTCTATGGGTATCAACTAAATGAATTTTATTATTGGCTAATATTTGTTGAATATATATGTATTATTCAACAAATATTTATTGAATGTTTTATTCAATAAAATTGAAATTATTATTGAATATATAAAAATTGAATATATTATTCAACAAATATTTAGCTTCCTATATACAGCCTCAACAACCCAATGAGATATTGGACCTTCTTAACAGATGAAACAGTTAAAGCACAGAAAGGATGGCTACCTTGGTTCAGGACATATAATCCCTGGATCACTGGATACCCTTACTAACCAACCTCAATTTATTCCTGAACCCCTTCCATTAATTAAAAAAACCAAATAAGAACATGTCCATTTTTTCACGGGGAAAAAAAATCACAAAATATTCCATCCAATATAAGATCCTAAATAATTTTATAAATAGAAATATACAATAATTTAATAATGAAAATAAGTTTATATAGTACAAAGAGCAACTTGAATTAAAAAGAGCAAGAGAAGTTACAGAGTGCCAGACAGGTAGTGATGTAAAAGTTTACTGTGATCACTGAAGGAGGAAGGGGTGGTGATGGACAAAAAGGAGGAATAGGGTGGCATATTACAGAAGGTAGAGTCCTTCTTCTGCACCCCGTTATTCACCAGACTTTTTAAAAGGAGGATCGGGGCTCATTGCTAAATCTTGCACTCAAATTACACTTAAAGTTATAGGCCAACACATTATGGATAAATGAAAGTTAAATCCAGTCCTTGAAAATACGTAAATCACAGCATGTGCACAACTCACTAATCAGAGAGGAACAGCAGAAGATAGAAAACACATGGTTCACTGGTTGGTTTGAGTCAAGCTATTTTTATTTGATGTCTGAGGTCATTTCCTTTTACCTTATCTTCCTTGTTTGGTCACACATACAAAAAAAAACATTTTTGGTTTTTCTCAAATTGGTACATATTCCAGATGCAATTGACAAGCTATTCTATGACTGGTGCCTGTTGGGAGGAGGAACTGTTGAACATGTCTTTCCTTGAAATGTTAATGTCAAAGTATAAACTACTTATACCAACCTTATTTAGTGGGATTTTGGTGTCCAAGGGTCATATCCTGACAAAAATAGTTATCTGAAAAATGGTGTCATTTTAATTTTATGTTTTGGTTCTGGATATTGAAGCCATTGGCATGCTATCATTAAGTTGCATCCCTAGTCCTATACTTGTGTATGTGTGTGTGTGTGTGTGTGTGTGTGTGTGTGTGTGCATGTGTGTCTATGTATATAAATTCTTTTTTTTTTACTTTCACACAGAGTCTTCCAAAGTGGTTTAGAGTCTCTCTAAGCTGCTGAGGCTGGCTTTGAGCTTGCAATTCTCCTGTTTCTGCCTTCCAAATTGCTTAGATTATAGACATTCTTCACCACCCTCCACCCAAGGTCATTTTTAAAATAACTGCTATTATTTATAAACTTCTAGTTTACACAACAAATTACTGTATATTGTGCACACATATATTAGTATAGCAATGTATGAAATAATCTAAAGATAAGTAAAGAAGCAATTTTAGGTACATGCATAATTTTTAAAGTTTTTTGGGCATAAAGGATAAAACTGAAAAATCAGTTAACAGTAATTACTTGAAGAAAGTCTGCCTGACCTCGTGGAAAACATATAACCTTGTGGCTCCAAGGTTATGTTTTTGTGACCTTGCAAATAGCTACCAGGAGAAATAGTAGGTGGTGTGTTAACCTGGCCGCAGAGGACCGCAGTCCCCACAGTTCCCTTCCTGGCTTGTTTCTGTTTGGGATGAGCTACAAGGTACATTCTTTCACAAAAGTTGGAGAACAGAGAAATAGCAGGATTTCAGCTCACATACTGTTCCCCATGCGTTCTATTGGTACTAAGCCAAGCACTAATATAGAGCTACCCTGAATGGATTTTTCAAGTGTACTTAAAGTCCCTAATCAGCAGACTTTAAGTTTATGGGAAAGGAAATTATCATAGATGGTCCTGATCTAGTCTTTGTAAAGATGGCTTAGATTTTCTCCAGGCCCAGAAGCTGGGTCTCTAATTGCTCCCCATTTTCTCCAGGATCTTTCTTCCTCACTGGCCATCTATTTACAATGAGCTTTAGCCCATGCCTCTGGGGTTTCAGGCTGCTCATGATTGTCTTTCCTGACTGCCTATTCTGTGATCCTTGGGGCTTACTTGGCCAGCTGCCTGGTTATATAAGCCAATTCCTCTTAATAATTCCCTTCAATTTTGAATCTACTGATTCTTTTTCTTGGCTGAACCCTGACTGATAGAGTCTCACTGTAAGTTGAAGATTACAGTCAGAAAAGCACCTGTACCAAAGGGCACACACCTTCTAGAGGTGGAACAAGTTGGTTCACAGAGTATGGGAACAGACTCTTAGACTATCTACTTCTGTTTATTTTTTACTCCTAAAGCAAAGAGAAGAAATTAGGCTTGGCTAATATTTGTAACACTGAATAAGTTTCATACCCTCATTCAGCCTACCTTGTGAAGGGTCTCTTACCAAACCCAATACATTCAGTGCTCTGAAGGAAGACTACAGAATTCCAAAATGTAAGGGCCACGTGTAGAGTACTATCCCTGCACTACTGGCAAATACAACATGTTGTCATTATAGATTATATAATAACAATTGTAGATTAAACATCCCTTGTCCAAAATCCTCTGAACACAAATGTTTCAAATTTCTGGTTTTTATTTACTTTTGGATTTAAGAATATTTGCATACGTATATTAAGATATAGTAGATGGACTCAAGGCAAAATGCAAAATTCATTTATTTCTTATATGCCTTATAGACTGAAGATAATTTTATAGAATACTTTCAATAATTTTGTGTCTGAAAAAAGTTTCATGGTGTGAACTTTTCTCCTTGTGCCATCATGTCAACACTCAAAGAGTTTAGGATTTCAGGACTGGAGTGCTGGCTCAGCAATTACAGACCTTGTCTGGCATGTGCAAGGACCCAAGCCCAAACCCCAGCACCATGTAAGCAACTAAGTGTTGGAGCAATAAAAACCAGATGAAAAATTAAAATTGTTTCTCTCTTTCCTCTCTCTCTCACTGTCCCTCTCTTTAAAAAAAAAGTTTAGGATTTCAGAACATTTAACATTGAACATTTTCCAAATAGGAATGTTCAACCTGTATTATGAATATATGGATTTATGAAATACATGTTTACTAGATTAATGTTCATACAATAGACCCCTGGATTAAAAGAACATTGCACATAAATTGAATTGATTAAATATCAGTAATTCAAGCAAAAGAACCACAGGGAAGTGGCTAAGCCAATCCTTGTACTTTTGATATATTTTCTTTTTCATATGTAATATATAATGATATATGTCATTATTCTAGGTAGAAATGATGACAAACTAGCAGATGTAATAGGGAATTGCTCCAGGGGAAGATCTAATTGCCAATAAGATTATTTGAAATATAGTATGTATAAAATAGTGACCTTTTTCCAAAGTGTATGTTTTTCTTAAGACATTATGGAGCCATCATAATTAACAATATTTTTTTCAATAAAATGTTTATTCATCTGTAGCATTTCCTAGTTGATTTCCTTTTTTGGTGAACATCTTATAATCTATACAACACATTAATACAACAATATATGAAATAATATAAAAATAAATAGATAAGTGATTGTAGATAAATACATAATTTTAAAAATTTTTTGGCATCATAGGTTAACAATTTTCACAAGTTCTAAAATAGCAGATTTTCTTCCTTTGTCTTTTAAAACCTTTTAAGAGTCTACCAGAAAATATAAAATGATTGACTCCAATCAGATAATCTCATATTTCTTCTAGCTTTGAATGTCTTTAGTCTCCATATCTGTCTTTCCATACCTATTATTTTTCAAATTTTGTGGCCTTGCTCCTATTACAAAAAACTTCATATTCAACAAATGAACTTTTTGTCTTGCAGGTTCCACAGCAACCAAATTATATTTTTCTTTTGCACAACTGCAACCTTTACATTCCCAAAGTAATGTATACTCAATTACCCACCTGTGAACATCACCCAATTCCTCAGTGTGACACTTGGGATGAAGGTGCCCAGTGCTTAAGCTCACTAAAGCTGAAATCACCCAAAGCCTGGCAACCAGCCAGGAGGAGCTCTCATTGCTCAGCCCTGGACTTCCTACCTCAACTTTATGCCACAGAACAGAATTCCATCTTGCTTATCCCACTACAGCTTTAGATTCTCTATCATTTGCAATTTAACTTAGCCTTAATTATATATGCACATATTTACATGGTATGTTTTTAAAGGTCTTTAATAAAATCCAGCACCCTTCTATGACCAAAACCCTGGAGAAGTTTGGGATCAAAGGAACTTATCTTAACTTTTTGAAGGCCATTATGACAAACCATCAGTATAATACTAAATGGAGAAAAGCTGAAAGAGTTTCCACCAAACTCAGGAACAAGACAAGGCTGCCTTCTCTCACCACTTTTATTCAATATATTCCTCGAGATGCTAGCTGGGGCAATCAGGCAAGAGAAGGAAATCAAAGGGATAAGAAAAGGAAGAGAAGAATTCAAACTATCCCTTTTTGCTGATGACATGATCCTATATCTGGAAGATCTACAAAACTCCACCAGAAAACTGCTTGAGCTTATAAACAGGTTTAGCAAAGTGGAGGGCTACAAGATCAACACCCATAAATCAATAGCTTCGTATACACTAACAATAATAGGGCAGAAGAATAAATCAGGAAATCAGTACCATTCACAATATCCTCAAAAAGAATAAAATACCTAGGAATTAATTTAACAAGGGAAGTAAAAGACCTCTACAATAAAAGTCATTGAATATTAAAGGAAGAAATTGAACACCTGAGAAGATGGAAACATTCCATGTCCTTGTTTAGACAGAATTAATGTAATTAAAACGGCCATTCTGCCAAAAGCCCTATACAGATTCAATGCAATCCCCAACAAGATACCAGAGTCATTCTTTATGGATATAGAAAAAGCAATTCTCAAATTCATATGGAACAACAGGAAACCTAGAAGAGACAAAACATTACCAATCAAGAAAGATGAAACAGGTGGTTTCGCAGTACCATATATAAAATTATACTGTAGAGCTCTAGTAACAAAAACAGCATAGTAACAGTATCTAAATAGGAATGAAGAAAAATGGAACAGAAAATTCTAAGGAAAACCCACAAACCTTTAAACATCTGATATTTGACAAAGAGGATCAGAATATAAAATGGAGGAATGATAGCCTGTTCAACAAATGGTGTTGGACAAACTGGTTAGCCATGTGCACAAAGTTGAAGTTAGATCCTTATCTCAAACTTTGCACAAAAATCAAATCAAAACAGTTCAAGGAACTAGGAATTAAACCAAGTACCACACAACTGCTACAAGAAAAATTAGGAGCAATACTTCAGCATATAGGTTTGCCCAGCCAAGAAATTGGTCAAAACTGTCAAGACAGAACCCACAGAATGGGAGGTAATCATGGCCTGTGATTCCTTTGACAGGGGACTAATATCGAAAATATACAAAGAACTCAAAAAAAAAACCTTAATATTAAAAATGCAAATAATCTAATCAATACATGTGCTAGAGAGCTAAACAGAAACTTCTCAACAGAGGAATTCAAGCAAGCCAATGAATACATGAGAAAGTGTTCTAAATTACTGGTAATCAGAGAAATGGAAATTAAAACTACATTAACATTTCACCTTACCCCAGTCAGATTGGCAAAGACGAAGAATATAAATAGCAACAGATATTGGAGGGATTGTGGAGAGATAGGAGCACTAGCACACTGTTGGTACAGCCATTCTGGAAAGCAGTGTGGACATTCCTCAAAAAACTAAGGATGAATCCACCATACGACCCAGCTATCTCCCTTCTGAGTATTTTCCCAGGGGAGTTAGAATCAGCACATTACAGAGACACAGCAAAATCTATGTTCATAGTAGCTCAATTTACAGTAGCTCAATTATGTAATCACCCAGGTGCCCCTCACTGGATCAATGGATCTCAAAGCTCTGGTAAAAACATACAATGGAGATCTACTCAGCTATTAGAAACAGCGATATTACAGCCTTTGAAGGTAAATGGATGGCAATGGAAGAAACCATTCTGAGCAAAATTAGCCAAACCAGAGAGTCAAGGGTCAAATGTTTTCTCACATTTGTGGAGGCTAGAGCTAAACCCAGGCTTGGTGAAAGGTAGTCAAGCCCTTGTACTAGACCTACCAAAGGTATAGCAACACTTAATGTAGGGAAATTGTAGATATGTAGAGAAGGGAGAGGAGAGGGAGAGGCAGAGGGGAGGGGAGAGGCAAAAGGGAGGGGTGAGGGAGGGATGATAAGGTGGGAGAAGGTAGGGAGGGATCTAGGGAGATATCAGCAATGTACTATAGTCTTTACTCCCCCTACGGAGCCAAATGACACTTCTGCAATCATTTAATTCTGGAAAATTCACAATCACATACATATATATGGACATTTATAACTGTTATCAGGGGTAATATAGAAGAAACAAGAGACTAGGGTGTGGGCAATGTGGTGGTCACTCTGGATTCTGGATTAGGATCAAATGCATTTCATATTGTTACTTTATATGCATTTGTGTTTGTACAACAACACAATTCCTTAATTAAAAAAGAAAAAACATGTAAATAGTGTCAAATTGTCTTGTAGAAAGATAACATATCTTAACAATCTTTTAAAACTGGAAATTTAAACTACTTCCTGCTTTTTAGTGACTTCATCTGTTCAATTAAAATAACATATATAGAGTATTGCACTATATTTTTAATCATTTCCCATTGGTTAGGCTTATTTCTTAGCTGTGATTATTGTAAACAAAAGCTCCAGTCAGCACACTTAACTATAACTTTTCTTACACATATTAAAACATTTCTCTAGGGTTCATTCCACAATGTAATTGCTGAATTCAAATGTATTCATATTTCTATTGAACTCTAAGTTGCTGTTTTAAATACCTCCTAGCTTTATCAGTGGTAGGCCAGTTGTGAGAGGAAGTGATATATCAACATAACCTCCCTTCCTTTTTATTTTATAAGCTCCCTAAAATTTCTCTTTTCCTGATTAAAAGTTCCCTATACCTTTTCCATTACTGTAAGGCATAGTTTTCAAACTTTTCATTTTCATACTAACTCACTCCAGTATAATAATATCCTTTTAAAATATGTCAATCAAAACTGAAAAATTAAGAGTTAAGAAATCATTTCCATAAATGATTTTGTGAGTTAGATGAACTCTGTCATAACTATTCAACAGTTATTGTAGTGTAAAAGCAACGCTAGACAATATGTAAAGAAATCTAGCTGTGTTCCAATAAAACTTTATTTACAGAAAAGGATAGTGGGCCATATTTGAGCCAAGGCTGTTGTTTCTCTTTTTCTTTTTTTTTTTAATTATAGTTTTACTATGATTTACCTTGATCCAACAAATAGAACTGTAGCTAATGATGGATTAGGTATGTGTGGAGGAAAATTTTAATCTAATTTACTTCTCAGCACACATTGGGTACACACTAAATGTTTCTTGAATTAGTAAATATGAAAATTATATATGAGGTCTATGAATAATTCTGCATGTAACAGAAAGATGAATACATCTAAAAACAATTATTCTAGACAAAAATTAATTAAGAAATTTGGGTTCTAGAACCAACCCTTTGCAGATATCAAAAGACAACTGTATATGAGCAAGAAATAAGCACATTACATTTTATGTCTCTATATGTGACATCCAAGGACAGTTTTCCTGGTCATCAGGTAGCTCTTCTCCTTGCAGTGATTTAGATACTAAGGGCTCCTCCACAATTTGCATGCTTGTAACATTTTAATCTAGCAAGAGGAGGGAAGAAAACCTAGAGAAGGCAACTTGTTTCTTCAAAGCCTCCAAGGAAGTTGCACACATTAGTTCCACTCATAATCCATCATTAACAATCCCATCACCGCAGTCAGATGTAGGCATCACTAGGAAGTCTTCTCATTCACTGGTGGAACCCATTCCTTCATTCTTTCCCTCTCTGTCAATAAAAGAAACTTGGCTAATCATCTCAGCCAAGACTAGGAAGAGGAAAAGCCAGGATTGAAAGTAAATCTAGATAATTCTCAAACATTCTTTCAGTTGTGCCTAGAGAAACAAGAAATGTCTACCACAAACACTTTATAGGAGAAGGACAAACAAGCTAAGTAAAAATATGGTCTAATAATTACTATAATTAAGATGCACATTAGACACTGTGCTAGAACAGTCTGACATAGAAGAATGTGGGAAATGGTAGAAGATAAGGTTAGAGAAATAAGAGGGAGCCAGATATGGAGAGATGCTACCTGCATTGGTGAAAACCACTGAAGGATTTTAATGAGGAAATAATGTGATGTTTCACGTATTGTATGCTTCAAAATAGTTGGAAGAAAGGATTTTGAGTGTGATCACTGCAAAAAAAATGAGAAATGCATAAGGTGATGGCTATCCATCACTGACTACCCTGATTTAATCATAACACAGTGTACGGATTATAGAACCATAGTGAAGACACCATACATAGGCACAATTATTACATGTCAATCACAACTATTAAAAATCACATGAACCAATACAGAGTCCTCAACAACGATAAAACTCCTTTATCGTGACAAAGGTAATCTATCTGGGTGAGAAGGTCATCTCAGGCAAAGGATTCAAATACTATTGTTTGGATGCTGAATGCCCTTCAGAGGCACATGTAATGCTGGCACTATTGTGAGGTGCTATGGACATTTGGAAAATGGGACCTTGTAGCAGGTCTTTAGGTCAATTGGGCCATCTCCTCAGAGGGGCTTTGGGGAACTCAAACCTTTCCTCTCTCACTCTTTGTTTCCTAGCGGTCCTATGAGAAGTTTGCTGCACCACACTGGGCTTTGCCATTGCCAGTCACACCCCCACATGAAGCCTAAAAGCAATGCGTCTACCAGATCATGAATGCTACCTCTAACACAGCGACCCAAATGAACATTTTCTCTTTTTAAGTTAATTATCTCACGTATTTTATTACAGTGATGGAAAACTGATTAACACAGGTATGTAGACCAGTTAGGAATTTATCAGTGGCACTTAGGTGTGATATATGAATGGAGGCACTAAGTGCTGGCAGGAGAAACTACATAGGAGTTGAGCACTCCAAGAGGAGTTGAAGAAGTTCAAGTCAATACTGAGGTTTCTCAACAACAGTACACAATGGATAGTAATACCATGAATCCAGTCAGCTCACACATTAGCTTGGGGAGATTCCAGAGGCAATTTTTTTTTAACAATTTAAGCTATAGATGTGGCAGGATATCAACACAGAATACCAAAAAAAGATTGGAAATTCACATCTGCCCCTCAGGAAAGAGATCACAGTCACATAAATTTGAGATCAGCAATAGGTGGTTCTGGTGTCCTCATTACTGGGTTCTGGACACTGTTGGCATGATGTTTTGAGCACTAGTCACATATCTGTCATTTGCTTAAAGTTTTAATGGCAAAAGCAGGGTTCATATGTGTCTCTCTGTGTGTATATATCTGCCATACACACACACACACACACACACACACACACACACACACACACGGATTCTCTTGACAAGTAGAAGAAACAAAACTAATTAGAAATGAAAGTAATAAAAATTATTAACAATACTTACTAAATTAGCAATTTAATGTCCCAGGATACTCAGCACAGAAACAACTGAATTGTCTGTAACAAAAAGAATATCTTTCCACAGTGTTTTTACACCTACCACACATTCCTTTTTATTTAACCAAATATTAGATAAAATAAAATAAAATTCAGAGGTGATCAGGAGCCAAAACAAATGTATCACAAAAATCATCAATTAATTAAAGTTTTAAATGGATTAATTTTTCCCCTTAATAGTGGTTCTCTCTTATTACCTTTTTATTATACTTATTAGCACATATTAACTGTACTACTCATGGATTTCTGGACATACTTTCATACGTATGACTCACATCTTTTGATTGTGTACCTTCCCTATTAAGCTCTTTGAAGCTCTTATGAAATTGGAAGTAAATAAAAGACAAGTGAAATAGTCCCCTGTAAGTAGAAATCTATTGCTTTGCATTTTAATGCAAACCAAGCATTACTTAGAAAAGGCAGGCTTTTTAATTTTTTTATTTTATTCAGAAATGTATTTGTTGAACAATCAAACAAGCTTCTAATGAAATAATATAATATATATATAAAATCTGAAAATTAAATTTACCCTCCGAAGCTCCCCCCATTACCCACCCTTATCCCTTCCCCGCTCCTTCCCAATACATCTCTACAAATGCCTTAGGTTGTATGACATTATACCTTATCTGGATTTAAAACACGAAAATAAACCTCCTTTTTCAATGGCCAGTGTCTAGATCCAGCCTCCACAAATGAGTGAAGACATTTGACCCTTGGTTCTCTGGGTTATGGTGACTTCACTCAGCATGATTTCTTCCATAGCCATCCATTTACCTTCAAAGGCTGCAATATCATTGTTTCTAATTGCTGAGTAGAACTCCATGGTATATATGTATCACAGTTTTTGGATCCATTCATCCAGTAAGGGACTTCTGGGTTGTTTCCATAATTTAGCTATTGTAAATTGAGCTGCTATGAACATCGATTTCTCTGTGTCACTGTAGTGTGCTGATTCTAAATCCCCTGGAAAAATACCCAAGAGAGGAATAGCAGGATTGTATGGTGGGTTCATCCCTAGTTTTTTGAGGATTCTCCACACTGCTTTCCAGAGGGGCTGTACTAGTCTGCAGCTCCACCAACAGGGTGCTAGTGTTCCTATCTCTCCACAGCCCCTCCAGCATCTATTATTGTTTATTTTCTTCATTTTTGCCATTCTGACTGGCATAAGGTGATATCTTAATGTGGTTTTCATTTGCATTTCTCTGATTACTAGTGATTTAGAGCATTTTCTCATGTACTCATTGGCTTGATCAATGTCCTCTATTGAGAAGCTTCTATTTAGCTCTTTGGCCCATTTATTGATTGGGTTGTTTGCGTTTTTGTAGTTGAGATTTTTGAGGATTTTGTAGATTCTGGATATGAGGCCCCTGTCAGAGGAATCACAGCCCATGATTCTCTCCAATTCTGTAGGAAACCTCTTGACTGTTTTGATTATTTCCTTGGCAGTGCAAAAGCTTTTTAGCTTTATAGAATCCCAATCACTGATTTTTTACTTTACTTCCTTCACTTTAGGAGACATGTTGAGAAAGTCTTTGCCTACTCCCAAATGCTCAAGTGTTGGACCTAATTTGTCTTCCATCAGTTGCGAGGTAGCCAGTTTAATTCCTTGCTCCTTGATCCATTTTGATTTAATTCTCATGCAAAAAAAAATCCCTTGAGAACACAGACCTGTAGTTCTGAGAAATCTCATCTTTTTAAAACGTTCATCGTCAGAAATTTATCACTATCTGAAACCTTGTAGATTTGCTTCGTCCTTCCCGTCCTTCCCATCCTTACCTCCTATCTCCTTTTTTTTTTATCCTAATTTACAGCATTTGGCAAGCCCAGATAGGCTGAAAGTAATGTAAGCAGGCAGCTATGGGTAGATTTTGTTGTAAATATAGAAACTAAAGGCTCAGAGCAATATCTGCATCTCGTTGGCTTGGCAATGATGTAGATGTTCAGACAGGATAAACTTTCACTGGAAGGTATGACTATAAATAAAAATGTTCCCAAAGAGAAAGCAACAAAATGGGCCAAAGTTGAACTGGGTCCCTCCTTCCAGTCTGCAAATCAGGTTTCAGCTGTGTCCCTGATTTTCAGATGGGAGACATTTAACATCTTAGCCACATTCTGGAGCAGAGCCCTTCAGTGTTAATAAGAGAGGAACAGTTTTCCACGGAGTCAGGCATTCAAAGGCAGATCAACTTAGTGTCACAAGGAAGAACCTGAAGATAGAAAAAAAAATGGCCTCTTCATGGGCCCTGAGACCATTACTTCCACCTCACGCAGGGTTAAAGCACTGCCCTGTTCTGCACTCCAGCGCCTTTGGCATCTCCTACAACCATCATTTACAACCACTTCCCTGGCATAAGAACTGATCAGCTATGCAATTTTGGGCTCCCCGCCCCCAACTGAAAAAAGTTATGACTCATAAATAATGAATAACTATACCGCTTTTCAAAGGAGAGAAAAACATCCTCTTCTACTGGAAATGTCTATGATCCATGTATTTTAAGAACTAGAAGACCAAAGAAAGATCAGTGTTGACAGGAGAAAGGAGTAGTGGGAGAGGCTGATGGCAGATTAAGGAGCCAGAGTCCGAAGATGAAGATTAAATCCAGAGTTCTCATCATTAGATTAACAGGGCATCAAAGTGACCAAGTGAAGATAGGGAAGTCGATTGAATAACTCAGACCTTCCCTGGGCTTCCACCCTGAGGGCTCTGTACGTGAACTGGAGCAAGTGCCTAAAGTGACCTTCACAGTATTCAGAAGGCATGCACCCTTCCTGAGAGTGCTGAAGTCCCACAGCCTGCTTATGGCATAGATTACGGCCACAGCCTCATAGGTAGACACACGTCCAAACTCACCAGGTTGTACGTATCCACTGCTTGTACACTGAGCATACCTCAATAACGGTCTTATTTTAAATTTTTAAGTACAATATCATATCTTTTTAAAATAATTGTATAAAATCCAGGTGCTTCTTCTTCTTACAATATAAAAGGGGATGGGTGTTGCTCAGTGCTAGAGTGCTTGCCCAGCATGTGTGAGGTCCTGAATTCAATCCCAGCATTGTACACAGCAATATGCACATATCCGTAATGCATTAAATGTAATGTTTCGAGCTCTAATCATGTGCTTTGCACTTCTACAAACTTCTAGATGGAATAGTAAATGGGTGTGACCTTCCAGGTGACAGTAGGTGCTAACTTAATGAGCCGTTCTGCCACTGCAAACTAGCAGCAAATGTGAACTGGATGGAAATTGTCAACTATAGATTTTGAACTGTGAGACAGCATCACGGATTCTGGTTTCCTGGCCCTGCTGCTGCCTGGGTTCCCATCTCCCCAGAAGACAAACCCCATGGCATCATATACCCATGTTAAAAAAGAAAAAAAGAAAAGAAAAAAGCCCTGCATTCAGGTTGCCTTGAGGACGGATTCCAAACTGCATGCAGATAGAGCATCACAGCTAGCCCCAGCCTGCCATTTGGTGTCACTTCCCACGTCCACGTCTTTCTTGTAAACCTAGGCTCCAACCAAAATGACCCTTCCTTCCATTCATGCTTTGTACAGTCTGTTATCTCTACCAGGAATAAAATAGGTATCTTTGCTCCTCCTGGCAAAAATATATCATCTTTCTTACAACTGTGCTCAGAGTTCACAGTTTATGTTGGGGGCTCTGTAACTCCAAGGAAAATATGTTCACCCTGCTTGGTGCCCCCAGAATATCCTCCTTCCTTCAGCATTCACAAGATTCTGTTTCCAGAAAACCCTTACAAATTGGTGTCTCCATTCAACAGGGAGCTCCTTGAGAGCAGAACATTATTTTTTTGGCACCAGAGATTGAAAGCAATGTCACTTAGCCACTGATCCACATCCCCAGCTCCTTTTATTTTTTATTTTGAGACAGGGTCTCACTAAGTTGCTTAGGTCTTCACTAAATTGCTGAGGCTAGCTTTTAACTTAAGATCCTTCTGCCTCAGCCTCCAGAGCTGCTGGGATTACAGGAGCGCATCACAATGTCCAGCAAGGATAGAACTTCTTCCTCATTTCTGCTTACCCAAATAAGAGTCCAACACGTATTTGTAGAATAATGAATGAATAAATTGAGAAGTGATGTCCACGTGGAGAAAGACACATCTGACAGAGTGTGAATGTATGGAAGCATATTCACCCATTTAAACAGTGCTGCCCCTCTGTTAAAACCAGACTTTTTCTTTTTTCTTTTTTTTAAGAGAGGGACAGTGAGAGAGAAAGAGAGACAGAGAGAGGGAGAGATTGGAGCAATTTTATATCTTTTCATGTGACTTTCATTGCTCTGACACTTTATTATGTATGGGATGCTGGGATTCAAACCTGCAGATCCTGGCCAGGCAAGCACAGTTAACTGCTGAGCCACTGCTCCAGCCCCTTCTTCTGTGTCATAAGAAGATAAAATGTGTTTAAATCTATAAGGCTTTATAAAACAATTGTTATGAAGAAATAAAGAGAGTTTTTAAAAAAAAAATTTTTAGCGAACACGTGACACTATATGCCCAGTACTGTTCTAAGCACTTGGAAAAGAGTAACTCAAGTAATGTCACAACCATGTTAATGAGGGAGATGCTATTACCATCATCCCCGCTTCACAGGTGGGTAAACCAGACAACAGTACTGAAGGAAATTCCCTATGGTCTCACAATAAGCAAATGAGAAGCTGATATTAGAATACACACAGGTGGCTTCAAAGCCCATTAACCACCAGACTCTGCTGACTTAATGGTTATGGCGTCTAAAAACTCAAGGGAAGAAAAGAAACTCAAAGTGCCGCTTACCCAAGACAGACATAGTAACATCCCAGCAGATTCGGCGCAGAGGATGTTGGTGTCTATAGGCCCTGATGTCCCTTGTTCAGATTCTCCCTATTTGTTATGTGAAGGCGTTAGGCTGCATATGAAAGGAAGCAGGATAGAAAGACACAATCCTTGTCTTCAAGGTGTTAAGAGGTTTGTACACAATCAGCTATTAAATCCAAGCAGATTAGGATCTACAAAAGTTTAATCAACAAGTTATTGGAGTTCTAAGGAGAATATAATTGTTTCTCATTGTGGAGATCAGAAAAGACATACATGAAGACCTTGAATTTGAGATGAGCCAAAAGTTCAAGGAACACAGGAGGGAGGTTTGGTAAAACTGTTGTTGCTGGATTTGCCTAGAGCGTGGGAAAGTTGGGAAGATAAGGCAGCAAGGTTTGACTGTCTTCTGGACCATGGAGGAGCATTACTCCCTGTGTCCACAGCAACCTGAAACCTCCAGGCTTTGGAGTAAGAGAACATCAGGATCCGAGGCCCTCAACTCAAAGATCCTTATAAAACTTTCAGGGACTAAGAATCCACCTATAGCGGCTGGAGCAGTGGCTCAACAGTTACTGTGCTCGCGTGGCATGAGCAAGTACATGAGTTCAGACCCCAGTACTATGTATACATGAAGAGTCCGAGGAATGAAAGTCACATGAAAAACTAAATAAAAATTGCTTCTCTCTCTCTCTCTCTCACACACACACACACACACAAACACACACACACACTGTCCCCTCTTTCTTTAAAAAAAAAAAAAAGAATCCATCTGTAGTTTAAAAAACAGAAAAAACGATGCAAACACCAATTTATTTTGCTCAGTTCAAATTAGATTGTAGCTAACAAGAATGACTGTACCCAAACTATTCCACAAACTTCAGCAGAAAGAATAAAGAATAATAAAAAAGAAAATTAAAATGTCTTAAATCACACCATTTGGCTATTACAAGATAGATAAAATAACATGTGTACATATTTGAATTAGGATAAACAGGGGAAGAAGCTATTGCTATCGTATACCAATAGAAGGTGCATTTTGAACCAACATAATTAAGAAGTTTGTTAAGTAAAAATGGTTTAATCAAACCAATTAGCATCAAGTAAGTGAAGAACTAGGGCTGTGAAACTTTTTGTTATTCAAATTTCAGCTGGAAACCAAGCTTAGGGAATCTCTTCAAGTTGATGATGTTAGAAACGCTGCCAAATCCAAATTGTTTACCTCCAGATTTCTCCTTTAACCATCACATCACTAAATTAAAGACATATTCAAAATAATCACTCCAAATAATTTTAATATGTTCTTATTATGCCAAAGCCAATATGATAATTTACATACTATTAAATATTAGACTATTTGTCTGTTCTCAAAAGGCACAATCATGGTCTTTGAACCTAATGTGGGGAGAATCTTTATAAACGAAATAGCAATTCATCAGATAGACTTTATCAAAAGATAAAAAGAAGCCTGAAAGAATTATGAAGATTTCTCAGTCCTCAGGAAACACTGTAATTTTTCAAGTCTGTACACTAATGATTTTACTGATACCCAACAAGACACAGTCAGTGACAGGAAATAATATATTTTTGCATTTAACTAATTATACCTCAGGCCTAAGCCAACGTACTTTAACAGTAACCATAGCTGCTTATTCTCATGAAAAATCTAGAAATAAACCTAGTGCTAAGTCCGTTCTTTTCAGATATGAACTTGGTTTCTGCTCTAGCTACAAAGGAAAAATAATTTTATTAAATCATGAATACTAAAGAAAGAAAGCTAAAATTCTAACCCCTCATTCAGAAAATGTATGCTAATTCTACTCCAGGAAAATTAATGAATTTCTTAGATCAAATTTTCTCAGTTTAAGGAAAGTCACCATTGAGGAGAATGTGTATGTGCTAAAGGACTGAGTTAGCAGCCACTGTACACACGCCATGAAAAGTCGTCAGAAAGTATCTAAGAAAATAAATACGCTCACATGTAGACATATAAAAATCACACAAATAGGCACTACACCACACACTCAGAATTTTAAAGAAGTCACATACTACCGGAATGACCAAAAAGAGAAAATTTAATAGTGTTTAGGCATAGTGCTTGCAGTATTAGTTGGATCTATCATGCCAGGACCCTAATGCAAATGATTCCCAAATGGACTGTCTAATCTGAAACCACATCGACGTAGCCAGATGATTATCTGAGAACTGAATGAAAAGTATTGAGTGTGGTATGTACACACCATATAAGAGACGTTGGTATTTTTGACATTAAGCAAGACATGGGAATAATTACGGTGCGGTTCTGCTGTTAATGACTTTCCCTGGAACAAGAGAATGTCACCTCGGTGCTGCTTTCTCTCTTTCATAGTCCTCCATCTCACACTGCTACTGCTTGTCCTTCAGTCCTGCACACCAAACTAACCACTCTCTTAAATTAACCGACCTACCGACTGCACACTGTTATTATCTGTCTGAAATTGCTCAAGGTCCAATTTTTAAAAGTATACGCTTTCTGTCTCAACCACCAATAGCTCTTACCTCCTATTTCTGATTCCTTTGATATGGCCTTTCTCTGTTTCTAATTATAACAATTAGGAAATCTGTACAATGTTGGAACCACAGGAGGCAGGACAGTCCTGAGACACCTCCTCAGAATGCATATGTGTTTTACTGTTGCCTTCTGGTGTGACTGCCAGAGGGGACAGCCTGCATTTTTTCACAAATTTAAAATTAAAAATGAAAAGAGTACAATGTCTTTTGGGAGTAATATGGAAGAGACCTGCTATGGTTTAGATATGAGATGTTCCCAAAAAGCTCAGGTGTGACAATTCAAGAATTTCCAGAGGTGAAATGATTTAATTATGAAAGGGGCAAGCTAATCAGAGGATTAATACAGTGATACTGATTAACAAGGTGGTAATGATGCCAGATTTGTGGATGTCTGGTTCGTGTCCTCTCGGAGTCAAAGAATGAAACCGAGGGATACTAGGCAAGCATAGTAGATGGATTTTATTTTATAGAAAGTAAAGCATAAGGGAAAGAGCAGCCTTCCCCCAGAGTGGGGAAGGGGACAGAGCTGATGAGGCAGTGAGGTTTGCCCTTTTTATATGACGTCCTCTCCTTGATTGGTCACTGCTTCCCTGCCCCTGTACCTAGGACACAGGCTCAGGGAATTCTGGTTCAGCCTTGAGTTTGCACCTCAGGCCTCAAAAGAAAGAATGTGGCTAGCAATAGGGTGTTTCCATTTCAAGCCACCTTGCTGGACCCTTCTCATTAGCTTTGGGGGACGTCAAATTGATCTTCAAGGAAAAACCGGTTATCCCTTGATAGTCTGACCTGGTCTTTGATCCTGGGCCACAAGCATCTTTATTAGCAGAGGGAAGTCACTGTCTGGATCTCTATTGTTAGCAAGGGGATGTGAAGCTGATATGCGCCTCTGCTTGCTTAGGGCAGTGGAATGCTCTTTGCCCTCTCAGGAAAGATGTCTATCAATTAATTTTCTCCTTATCGACCCACATTATTCTGCCTACACTGACTGCCTAACTTTTTCTGTCTAGTAATTATAGGCACGTAGGGTGTGGCTGGAAAAACTGCATCACTGAGAGTGTGCCTGTGGGGTTTGTATTTTGTCCCTGGTTAGCAGAGCTCTCTCAATTTCTGGCCCCCATGTGCTGAGCTGCTTTCCTGCACCAGCCTTTCACCCTGATGGTTTCGCTCCTCTTGGCCCCATAACTATGCAGTCAGCCGACCACAGACTGAACCTCTAAAACTGTGAGCCAAAATAAACGATTTCTCTTCTATGTTGTTCTTACCAGGTCCTTTGGTCAGATGATAAAAAGCCGACTAAAATAATGCCATTCCCAATGATCAAAAATCACATTTCCCTCCTGTCACATTATTTTCTATAGTCACAAAAGTTGTCCAAGTTAAAACCCATTCAGCACGACTCACAATAGCAGAGTTGTGGAAACAGCCTGGGTGCCCATCCACAGATGAATGGATACAGAATACGTGGAATATACACAAGGGAGTTGGACTCAGCCATAAAGAAGAACAAAATCCCACCTTTCTGGTAAATGGATAGAGCTGGAGATCATCATGCTAAGTGAAATAAGGCAGACTCGGAAAGCCAAGGGTTAAATACTTTCTCTCAGAGGCAGAAAGTAGAGAAAACTAAGAAGAAAAAAGTTGGAGTGGAATCCCATGAAAAGAGAAGGGAGATCAGTGTAGCAGTGGAAAGGGACTGACGGGGAGGGAGAAAGGGTGAGAAAAGGGAGGAACCGGGGAATGCAATTGACCACATTATTCTGTACACATATATGAACGTACCATGGTGCATTTCACCTTTATGTGTATCTATAAAGTTCTAATTTAAAAAAAAACTACTTTAAAAATCAATTAATTATGATGTTTCTGTTTCAAATTTTTAAATCTCCAATGGGTAGGAAACATATTCGCTTATAAGAAAACAAGTGGGAAATATTTGAAAGCACCAGAACAGTGCCACAGTAGATAACAGCATTGTTATTTGAGACGGATTACTGAATATATATTTATTGAATAACTGCTATGTGTTGAGCAGCAATAATGTGTAAGTCACTGGGAGGTTGTACAAAGAAATGCAAGATAATATCTGTGTCCACATGAAGTCGATAATCTGTTTAGGAGGATAAGAAACAAATTCACTTGAAAATACAGGCGTAGATGTCCAAGGAGGGGTATTAATATTTGCATCTACTTACACTTTCCAAAGTACTCCCCTATCCATGATCGTGTTTAATTCTTGCACTTTAACTTCATAAGATAGAAAAATCCATATTACAAAAGAAAAGCCTAAGACTCAGAAAGGGGAAGTTAGTTGCTCAAAAACAGTTAATAAACAGCAAAGCTGGGACTGTTTTCTAAGTTCTTTCAATGCTAAACACAGTTTTGATTTTGTCATGTTTTTGTCTGTATCACTTTCTCAGGATGTAGTTAGGAAAGCAGAGATCATGCCAAGAAGTTTCATAGAAAGGATTCGGCTGAAGAAACTGAAAGGTGTTGCAAGAATTTAATAACCAAGGAGGGAAAGGTGAGGCATGCGGAAGTCGAGCAACAGTCAGAATCAGCTGCTGGTCTGGAAAGACACAGGGACTCTGTGCTGGTGTTGCCACAGCCCCACTGCCCCGGGGGAGCGGGGGAGCAAATGAGCTCTCCAGTGAGAGATGCCCCACAGGGCTCAGACCATAAGATAAGAGTGGCCTGGAGGTCACTCTGGCTTGCAGTGAGGACTGCAAGCCAGAGCAGTCCTCACCTGAATCAGGTGGAAGAGTCCAGCAGAAACAGAAAGAAATTGAGAGGCTGGGTCTGCAGAATGAGCACCCAGCAGTACCAGTAGGTAACCCTCACCCAACAAAGAGCACTCTGGGGACTGAGTTTGGGGAAGAAAATCACAAATTCCTTTTTAATAACGGGAAGCATCAACAATCTCTGTCCATATTAGAAAATCAAAAGCAAAGGACTGGACGGTGCTGTCTAGATCAATAAATTAGCAATTGAATAAACTCTGGGCTGGCCAGTGTAGTCTTTGCAGGAAGGAATCTTTATTGTACACTAAGGATCAGGATTATGATCCCCCATTTATGTTCACTGTGCATGTGAGATGCCAGATTCAGGAGGACAACACTTCAGTGGCTTTTCTATCAAAATTATAGTAGTCTCCAAAGATCAGCAAGTCAGGCAATCATAGTATTATCAGTGGCTTCAAACTCCACCGCTGAGGCTCCCTCCCCAGTCTCCCATTGCCTAATATGGAGAAAAGCCATTTGTCCAAGGAGTCTGGCAACCCTGTGGCAGAGGCCAGTCCTGTAAGACACAGAGCACAGCACAGGAAGGTGGAACATGGATGGATGAGTGAACACACAAAAGACTTGCTCAATTTATTCCAATGGAAAAGAAAAATTGGATCACTTGGCGTCTGAAAAAGAAAAGTTCATTTTGTACCAAGGGAGAAATGACTTTTTGTGGAAGATGGCTTTTGATGTGACTCTTGAGTAGAATTTTAGAAGCATCTAGAGAAGAGGAGACAACATGGAATGAAAGAAGAAGAGCAATAAAACTTAGAGCCTAAATTTTTATTTTTAAGCATGGAAATAATGAAAAGCTCAAGTTAATGAGTAAAAACACTGACAGAAATATTAGGCACTATTGTAAAGAGACTGAGGTTACACTGGGGAGAGATTCAAAGTCCTAACCAAGAGATAAATAAGAATCCCATGTGAAGTGCAAGGGCCATAGCAGGAAATCTGTAATCTACAAAGGGAATCAGATAACAGAAGTTACATGAAGCCCCCAAAAATGATCAAGCAAGCTCTCTACTACTTGAACATCTCCTGACTCCCCACTTATCCATGCCCCACAGCTGAGACTGTCTAGAAAATCCTGCCATGTGCCCATCTATATTCCAGGCCACAGAGAGCCCATGTTATTAGTAAATTATTACTTAGCCGTTCTAAAATTGGAACTGGATCCATTCACTCATCTTAAAATGCTTCGCTGGACCCCATTGTATTTCAGACTGTGGTCTGCAGCAGGCCCTGCTGCCTGCTGCTTCTCCTCTTCTACCCCTGTCACACTGTCTCTTGAACTTTCTGCTCCAGCCCCACTGGGGTCCTTTAGACCCTCGACTATGCCACCTGACTCAAGGCTGCTCTTCCTTCACCAGCAACACTCCTCCTTCCCCATGTGACCCCAGGACCGGACTCTTCTAACTTCAAGTCACTTCAGGGAAGCCCTAGCCAA
>PVKS010021896.1:0-34514 GCA_004027875.1 Aplodontia rufa | reverse complement strand
ACCCCGCCTGCTTTTCAAATCCAAACTCCTTTTGAGCTGCTGGATATTTCTGGGGGTTGGGGAGCAGCTTGTGGGTGTGGCTTAATGGTGAAGCCCTTGCTTGAGGCCCTGGATTTGATTCTCAGCGCTCATTTAAATTTGCAGAGGCAGCTGGTGGAGCTCAGGGCTAGAGGGCTTGCCTAGCATGCAGACAACCCTGGGTTTGATCCTCAGCACTTTGGTGACTAAAAGAAAGACAAAATGCCATCTCTTTGAAGTCAAATTCTAAGAGAGCAAAGAACACGTCTGTCGCAGTCACCCCTGGTATCCTCCACCCTTAGAAGAGCAAATTTGTCCAACACCGTTTGTTGAACGGGCTATCTTTCTTCCACACTACACTTTTCCCCCTTTTGTCAAATATCAAATAAAGATATGGGGGTTTGTCTCAGGATCTTCTATTCTATTCCACTGGTCTTCAGTTCTGTTTTGATACCAATACAATGCTGATTTTGCTACTACAGCTCTGTAATATGATTTCAGCTCAGGGATTGAGATACCCTCTACTTCTTCCTTCCTGTAGAGTAATGTTTTGGCTAATCTGAGTCTTCTGTTTTTCCATATGAATTTGAGAATTGCTTTTTCTATATCTGTGAAGAATTATGCTAAGTGAAGTATCCCAGTCTCAGAGACTCATCTGTGGAAGCTAGAATACATCGGGAAGCAGTATGTCAGATGGCTAAGCTAATAATAGCCTCAAATTGTATGATTCTTAATGCAATAGGGGGATGATTGCCTAGGATACCTGGAGGCATAGGGTGGGGGGCAGGGTGGGGGAGGGATTAGGAAGGATATCTAGGAGACTGGAGGATGGGAATATGGGGGAATCATCTCAGAAGGAGATCTCTGTCCTCCACGAGATATCCATTTAACTCAGGGGTTCTTCTGAGGGAAACAGCAACATGGGGAACCCAAGATGGGCATCCATGACATGGCATTAGCCTTGGATAACTAAGTATGTATACATTTGTTCTTGATTGTTTGACAACGTTTCCTCCTCAATTGTAGCTCCATATTCATCTAATAAAAAAAATAAAATGGGCATGAATAACAGAAAAAAAAAAAGAAGAGCAAATTTGTAATGTAGGATGGCTGGATCGTTCATTCTGTGTAAGCAGGAGCGGCAGTCTTATCTTGTGTCATGGCTTAGTGTGCCGCAAGGTCCTGGATGTGTGATCCTCCTGCCTCTGCATTCCCAACTGCCATTAGCTACATTTTTTTAAGGCCATGATTTCGCCCTAACCATCACCAAGTCACTGAAGACAAGTTTCACCTGCAATTAAAAACTGGAAGTAGGGAGCGTCCCTCTGTGCCCTGGCACAGCTGATGGCGCCATCTATGGGTCACTGCCGGGCAGAGCATGTGTGTCATGGTAATGAAGCCAGTGGGCTGGGCCGGGATTGCAGGAGTTGGATTCCGCACTCTTCCTATTGGTTCATATCAACTCTATAGTGACATGACCTTTGTTTAATGATCAGATATTTAAAAGCAACATGAGAAATGGATGGACCAATATGTGGGCCCGGCCTGCTTCCTAGCCATGGCCGAGGATGGCGAGGACATAAAGGCTGGACACTTGGGAGACAAGAAACTCCTTTGGTGGGTGACTTTGGCTCAAGGACTCCCCATTGGCCTTGATGAATACTTCCCAGACAAAAAGCAGCTTAGGATGGTCGCTTCCACCAGTGTTTCCCTCCTCCCTCACTCAGGGTCAGGCTGGTCTGACAGCTCTCCCAGCCTCCTCCAGTGCCTTCCAGATTTCCTAATAAAACCTAATGTGTGTTTAATCCTGTTTTGGTGTCTGCCCCTCAGGGGACCTGGAAATGCATTCCACTGGCTCAAGAACAGAAGCCCTATTAAAGTCTTCCCCCCTTGAGGGCAGGTCCAGATTCCCCAGCTTTGCTGGGCTGCTTCTCTACGTTTCCCAAGGCCTTTTTGTTTAATCCTCCGTTCCCTCACTTAACTTTTTGAACTGCGGGATACAGCGAGAATGTCTATTGAAATGGCCTTTCTCTGGTAACGCTGATGCCTGTGTCATTCTGGATGGATCTTAATGGACTGATTTTTCTCCTGATCATGGGTCTTATTTTCCTGTCTCTTTTCAAGTTTGGTAATCCTTGAGGAAATGGTAACCATTGTGAATTTGACCTTTTTGGGCACTGATATTTGGTATATTTACGAAGCTCTTTTGCTTTATTCTGAGGTACTATTATGTTACTTGGTAATAGATCTGTCAACCCATATAAATTAATCAGGAAGAAATTCTCCAGATAATAGTAATATTTACTTGGGAATAACTGAGCATTAGGAATACATGTGCTATAGCAAACCATGGACATCAAAGAGACTGAGGTAAGGGAAAGTGGCTGTTTTAATTCTTTCTCCTTTTTGGTGCCAGGAATTGAACCAAGGGCCTTGCACATGCTAGGCAAGTGATCTATCTATCTACATCCCCAGCCCTTTTTAAATTTTATTTTGAGACAAGGTCTCACTAAATTGCTCAGGATGGCCTCAAACTTGTGATCATCCTGTCTTAGCCTCTGGAGTAGCTGGGATGATGAGCATGTGCCACTATGCCTAATGAAGAGGAAAATTTTAAAGAGAAAAAGTGAAAAACGAGGAATATACATATAAAAATGTGTATATATATATATATGTATTTAGAGAGAGAGAGAATTGATTTTATTTAGTTTTTCATGTGACTTTTGTTGCTCTGACATTTTGTTGTGTACATGGTGCTGATGTTTGAACTTGTGTCCTTGCACATGCCAGGCAAGTGCCCTAACCACTGAGCCACCGCACTAACCCCATACAAAAGGTATTTTGAAACAATAATTCTTGGCCACAGTAATTGGTGACAAGAGTGGCATCAGTTGGAAGTTGAACAGACAGTTGCCAGGCAGATGTCTTTTTAGAAGTACATTTTGTACAAAGTTGCAGTGGCCTCTGGGTAAGCTGGTGGTTCTAGCAGGACCTTCTTTGATAGTTATTATCAGGGAATTATGCATAAGAATCCTTCCTTCATAACATCCTGACTTTATGTACTTCTTTTTTTGGTTAGGAATGACACAAGCGACTCCCATAAAGTTGATTCTGGCAGCTTTCAGCTCTATCCTTTCTGGTCTAGCTGATCCAGCCTACGAGGCAGGTTTGGAAACTGCCCCATCTAGGGCTAAGCCTCTACTATAACTGAGGCGATATCTTTCTGACCACTCACCCAAGGCCCTGCGAATGTTGTTTTCTCGTCTGGCGGATGGGAATGGACACTGTTCTAGCCTTTGTGTGAGCTCCAACCAGTATTCCTTTCAACCCTGTTGAGTAGGTCTGTCCCCACCTCAGGTCCCCTCACACCCATGAGCTGATCAGTACTTGATGTGAACCCCCTGAAGATCTCAGGAGTTCTAGATCTGTTCAGCTCTTGATTCTGATGCTTTGTCCTCTGTTTCTGGGCCCGGCTCTCCCTGGACTCTCAGCTCTGACTCCTAGCTCAGGGACTCTTCTGTTCTTTCTCCTGTGCTGTGGCTGGAAGGTCCCCTGTGAGCTAAGGTGATCATAGGCTTATCTCGTTTATTACCTGTGTCTCAGGGACCATGGTCCTTTGTTTTCCAGTATCATGGAACCACTGCTCCCTGTAGATTGCTTGTTTCTTCATTCCCTCATATAGGAGAGTAAACATGGCCTCTGTTACCCCATCTTGGCTGGAAGCAGGAGTCTTCACTTTCACTGCTTTAGTTTAGAAGTCAGATCCCTAGATGGCTTAGAAGATAGCACTAGAGGATACTATTAGGAGTGCTAGGGCATCTCAGTAGATTGTATCCAGTTCCTGTTCTCAGGTTTCACATAGTAAATGCATAGTTCTTCCCCACACCAGCTGGTGTGGTTGCTCTTCCAGGTGAAGGGCACAAGTCACCCACTCTGGAGAAGGTGATCATAGGCTGCATTCAGGAAAAGGTGCTATGCCCTCGTCAGGGCATTGTGGTGGTGAGGACAACCAGATCTGATCCTGTGGGCCACGATAGAGTTCCCACGGATATACATCCAGTGGGTAAGACTGGAAGAAAATACTTTCTTTCTCATGGGCATCTTCTTGGTCTTAGGAGTCCCTTGGACAGGGACTTCTGTACAGGTTGATTCCTGGTTTCTATGACCTCCCTCAAGACATGTTTGTTCCAGCAATTTGGGAATCTCTACAAGAAGGCAACAATTTGTTCACAGTAGCTCTGGACCACTTGCTGGCCCAGAAAATTCTTCATTATTGTTCCAGCTGGGAAGGGCTCAGGACCCGAGGAGCATCATGGATGTGGAGTCCAGGGGTACCCGGAGGCCATGCTGAGCAGCAGTCGATGCACCCCTGCTGGGCTCCCAGCTCAGTCTCTGCCTAGCACCCTGCCAACAAGGTGTGTCAAGATGTGCTAAGTGTCTTTTAAAATAAAACATGTCAGTCTAGTCCTGAGGATGCAATCAGATAAATGAAGACTTGTGAATATTCTACAGGCAACTAGCATGGATTCTCCAATATGTCACTATCCTGAAAGATAAAAAGTGTGTGAGTGTGTATGTATGGAGGAGAGACGTGGTGGTGATGAGGTAGTTCTAGCTCAAAGAAAACTAAAGATTCATGGCAATTGACTACAATGTATAACCTTTCATTGAATCCGGAGATTTATGTTTTAAACCTTATTATTCACCTCATATCTCCCCATATATCCAAGAAATGTCTTTTCAGATCCCTGGAGTTGCCATACCCATGGAAAGGGTTTTGGTTCCTTTGTAGAAATATAGCTGCTTCCTCCACTGTCTCTTTGGTGGTCAAACACGGGTCTTTGTGGTCCTGGTGGTTCTTGCATCAAATAAAGTACCCAGGAATCAGGGATTTTCCTATCAAGTCGCCAGCTTTGGAGAAGGTGACCATAGGTCACGTTCAGGAAAAGGAGTCATGCTCACGTAAAGGCATTGTGGTGGTGGGGATAGGCAGGCCTTTTGTGCCAAGGGAAGAGGAACAGTTTATTCTGGTGTTTACAGACAGACTTTACAAGAAGAAATAGCATGCTGTTGGTGGAATTGGTGAAAACAGACCAACAAGTTCTGAGAATGGAGAATCCCTGAGGGGAATGAGGTCTCAGGCTTCCATTTTATACTAGGGTTATTGAATCTTTTCCCTATTCTGGGTCTTTCTGACAACATTCAACAGTGTCATACTCCTAGTACTCCTGATCTTCCACCCAAAACCTGTAGCCAGATCCCTTTTCTCTCCTTGCTGGAGACCAGTGTTGGAGAAAAGCCACACAACAGGATTGGAGCCATAGGAGGAAAATACTACCTGTCGCTTAGTGGTGTGCTGGAATTGGCCCTTTCATTAAGACTTGGAAGTCTTAATGTGCCTGTCTTCTCAACTCTGCATTTAATGGGTGGTATCAACTTGACACTTGCCGTGATGGGAATATTTACACAATGGCATTTGGCAAATACTACGTACACATCAGCATTTCTCTTGCGGAACCACAGGGCCAGGTACTAACTATCCATGGGCACACCACCACATACTCCTTTTGTTTAAAAGTCTCTTCCACTTTTACATTTCCTCAGGACTTTTTCTTGGACTAATGAACTTAACTTTGAGAATAAGGCTTAATGTTGAGAATGGTGTTCATAAGAAAAGATCTCAGAAGCATAAGAACTTTCCTCTCCCATGAGACTATAGGAAAGCAGATCTATTTGAAGTGAGTTCTGATAAAGAAGTGTATTAAGCATGTGTACAAAAAGCATTAGATTTTCTTTCCTGTCCAGAGGGGAGACTTGTTGAAAACATATAATCTTGTTTTATTTTCAAATAACACAGGAGGCTTTTAAGATGTCCAGACTCCAGAGATTGAGCCACCGAGCCACCACTCCAGCCCCCTTCAAGATGTTCTCTCTCTCTCTCTTAAAAAAAAAAAAGATCTTCTTGAAGAGTCTCAGATGTCTGTGAAACAGTGCATTATTGTCTCATTCACACAGGTGGTGCCATCTGATTGCCTGGGCCTGGGTAACAGGCTTGAGATCCAGTTGCCAGGCAGTTGGGAGAAATAAAAACCCATCTTCCTCTCTTTACCCTCTGACTAGGGATTGGGGTCCCATCTACCACTGAGTTTGAGATTCATCATTACTAACAAGGGTATTCTGGACAGCTAGAAAGGAAAACTCCCTCTACAGCTCTTTTCTTCACACTGACCCTCCCAGGCTGCTGTCACCTTGACTAGAGAAGTTGTGTTTTGTCCAATTGCAAACGCATCTGCTTTCCAAGAGCAAGAAGCCTATTGTCTTTTAAGTTATCACATCCAGCCCAAGTCCAGGGTCACTGAGTGTTGGATCTCTCTCTTCTAGTTCTGTCATGATTCCATTATATGCAATTGTAAATGAGAGGAAGAAGAATAGGTAAAATGAAATTAAAAATATAAATACGTACATGACACATAAGAAGGAAAAGCTGGGAGTGGTTCGGCTCTCGTTTCTGCTATGTTCGTGAGGCCATAGGACTTCCTTCCATAACCATCAATTCTGCTTTCCTTTCCCCTTTCGCCAGCACATCAACTGTCTGGGTCATTTACTTGGTAGGATGAACCACAACTTCATTTCGGGGCAATCTTAGTCTATTGGTCATCGTGTTTGTCAAGAGTTCCAGAAGAAGTCCAAACTTTACAGACTGAACTAAGTGGATACATAGTATCTACTGCTTGAGTTCTGGTCATGACCCTCCTTGTCCCTTGTCTTAGCCATCTACGCTGCATAACAAGCAAATAAGTCATCCAAAAACTTGGTGTCTTTAAAAAAACAAGCATTTATTATCTTATGATGTTGGTGATTCAGGCATACAGCTGTGGGTTTGGTTGGGTGCCTCCCTGAGATTCTGGTCAAACTGCTATCTGGGGCTGTAGTCTCATCTGAAGACTTAACTGGTGGGGAGGGTCGTGCTTCTACGTTCACAAGGCCACGAATTCCAAGAGGCAGGGATCACTGGGAGTCATCCTAGAGGATACTCACTACATCCCATTTATGTGTCAAGGAAAGTTTTTTTTTGGGGGGGCAGGTATTAGGTATTAAACTCAGGGGCACTTTAATACTGAACCACATCTCCAGTCCTTTTAATGTTTTATTTTGAGACAGGGTCTCTCTTAATTTGCTTAGGGCCTCACTAAGCTGTGATTTTCTGCCTCAGCCTTCCTAGTTGCTGGGATTACAGACACGCACCCTAGTGCCCGGCTTATCTCCAGTCTTTTTAAACTTTGATTTTGAGATAGGGTCTAGTGAAGTTGTTAAGGCTGCCCTCGTACTTGTGACCCTCCTGCCTCACCCTCCTAAGTAGTTGGGATTACAGACTTGTACCACTATACCTGGCCAAAATTTCTTCCTTTGAATTTCAGGGTCTACTCTCTCATGTGGTAGACATGGAGATGTACTTTCTAGATCCTCCTTCAAGGAAGAACCTGTTGCCAACACTGTTGGGAGTGCTATCAGCAGATGGCCTCCAGCTGTCAGCTCTTTCAGGTCCCCTCACCCAATAGCATGCCCTTGTCTGGATGGCCTGGAGCTAAGGAATGATTGAGTCAGGGTAATCAGGCCTGGCCACTCTTGCCTGGCACAGGACGTGTCAGCCAACCCTTCTCAGCTCCCTGTGGGGTTGTCTGAGACTTCTTGGGTCTGCACTACAGTAACAGTTCAATTTCTCTCTCTGCCCAAATTACTCCCTGCAATTCCCTTGAACAGCTGTTGATCCTTCATAAACATTCTGCGCACAAACTCCATTCCAGTGTCTACTTTTCAAAAACCAGCTGTAGAATTATCAAAGTTATGATCATTTTTAAAAAAAAGCCATCAAAACTGTTTTCTCAGTGGTGTGAGATGCTTGAAATAGCCTGGTGGCAGTCTCAGCTCCTGATTGTTATGCTGCTCCCTGGTAGAAATGCTTCTCCTTTGGGTATCTTAAGTCAGAAAATCCAGTTTTAGAAACAGGAAGTAAAACCCTTGAGGATGGGTCGTTATTTGGCAACGGAAGAGATGCTACCTAGTTATACTCCGTGGGATCAGATCAAAGGATTTGGGGGGAAGCAACAGGCATGTTTCAAAGCATATGCTGCGCATGTATGAGAGCTCCCTGACATTTTAACATTTCAAGGCATTGTCTTCCAGCTGGTGACTGACTTTTCTCCTTTTTCCTTCTCCTTCTTTTCTTTTCTTTTTTTTTTTTTTTAAGAAAGAGGGGACACAGAGAGAGATAAAGAAAGAAGCAATCTTAATTTAGTTTTGCATGTGACTTTCATTCTTCAGACACTTCGTTGGGTACATGGTGCTGGGGTTTGAACTCACATCCTCGATCTTGCCAGGCAAGCGCCATAACCGGTGAGCCACCGCTCCAGCCCCTCTCCTTCTTCTTCTTCTTTTTTTTTTTTTTTTGAGAGAGAGAAAGAGAATCAATTTCATTTAGTTTTTAATGTGGCTTTCGTTGCTCCAACACTTCCTTGTGCACGTGGTGCTGGGGTTTGAACCTGTGTCCTTGTGCATGACAGGCAAGCCCCATAACTGCTGAGCCACCGCTCCAGCCCCAAGACCCTGTTTTAAAATAAAAGTGATAAAAATAAAACATGCAGGGGGATATATCTCAGTGGTAGCGCACCCCTGGGTTCAATCCCCAGTACTGAAAAAACAAAAAGAAAAATAAAGCTGTGTTGTGTGGGGTGCCCCGACTTTCAATAAGTGACCATGGAGGGTGTTGCTGGCAGGGATACGGGAGAACAAATCCCAACTCAAAAGGAAATTTCTTTGTCAAGGAAGACGTGACACTGCCCCTTCTATGATGGCAGGTGTAAGCAAAGACATGAATGAAAGAGTAACAGTAACACAGGTCCATTCGGGAGAAACCTGAGGAGGGAGGCCCAGAGGAGTCTGGGACCCACCTGCCGCTTACAGCCTGGGTGGATATAGAGGGAATGAATGGGGAGGGGGCCAAAGTTTGAGTTTTCTGGTTAAAACAGTTTCAGCAGAGAGTGTAAAGTGTGATTTTTCTGATAAGGGCCCAAGTGAACAGATTCTGATAAGGGCCCGAGTTAGTAGATTTCCAAACAATGAGTAGAGGGGTTTGCTGTGTGGCTCACATGAGAGTTTTTTTTTGCTTTTCTTTTCTTTTCTTTTTTTTTTTTAAGACAGAAGGACAGTGAGAGAGAGAGAGAGAGAGAGAATTAGTTTTTTTAATTGAGTTTTTCACATGGCTGTCGTTGCTCTGACACTTAGTTGTGTATGTGGTGCTGGGGTTTGAACCCGTGTACTTGTGCATGCCAGGCAAGCACCACTGAGCCACCGCTCCAGCCCTCACATGAGAGATTTGTGGGAATTTTCCATATCCATCATTCCAGACTCTGAAGGGATATAATGAGTTGGATCGATGATATCAAGCTTTTATCCAGTTAGTGTGTAAATAGTCATAAGTATTAATTCTTCCTAGGAAGAAAATTCCTTGGTTATAATTGAAGCAGCCAGAGAGGTGATAGGAGATACCTTGCTTTAGCTGGAGGCAGGATCTTGGAGGGAAATTTTAACAAGAGTGTGGTGGGTGGTCACAGTGGGCTTGGAGATATCCCACATTGTGCCTGACACATCAGGGAGGAGAGCTGACAGGATGTTAGAGGGGAAGGAAAGGCATCTGGTTGGCATAAGAAGATAAAGAGGTATGGGGAGCTAAGGTGGGTGCTAAAATGAATGGAGGCGGGGCTGCAGCGGTGGCTCAGCGGTTTCAGCGCTTGCCTGGCAAGCACAAGGACCCAGGTTCAAACCCCAGCACCACTTACACAACTAAGTGTTGAAGCAAATAAGGCCATGTGATAAACTAAATAAAGTTGTTTCTCTCTTTCTCTGTCTCTCTCACTGTCCCTCTCTCTTTATTTAAAAAAAAATGAATGGAGGTGTTGAATTTGGTTAGGGTCTTCCTGCCAAGAATAGAGTTGGTCATTTACATGTGAGCGGGGGCTTCCATTTAGGCAGCTAAAACCAGAAAGGTTTTAGCCTAGGGTTTTAGTCTGGAGTGGTATAATCCCATTTTCTGAGGTCCCCTTTTTTATGTACCTACAGATACTCTATATCCTGCCTCAATTCCCCTCTGAAGAGGTCCATGACTGCTGCTGGGAGAAAAAGGCAATGACCTTTCTGGCTTCTTCGTGCTGGTGGTAGGTATTGGCTTTGGAAGTCAGGAAAACTCTCTAGAGGGTCTATCTAGGGGTCCTTGGTAGAAGTTGGGAGGCAGCTGCATGGAGTGTCATATTTCCATGACCATTTGGCGATTAATGGACTCTAGGCATCTCGTGCATCAGGGCAGTCCAGAGGTCCATGATGGTGGCCGTTGGCAGGTGACTGGACATGGTGTACTTGGGGAAGGGACATGCTAGAACAATAAACAATGCAATAAGACATTGTTTTCTGCAAACAATTAGTACAAAACAATCAATGCTATCAGCCAACTTTTGAAAACCATGAAGATAGTAACTAATTAGAGCTTAGGGTGTGGGCTGACATGTCATTTCCTTGTGAGTGGAGGCCATTTATGGCTTTAAAAGCTAGGAACACATTTAATTTTTATAATGGTACAGCTGTCCCCTTGAGTTGGGGAATGCCATCTGGTTTCTGTAAGGTAGCTTTTTATTGGCATAGGGCTTTTATATGCCACATCATATCTTTTAGATTGATCTGAGGGATAAATATTAGAACTAAATAATTATACCAGAGAAAATGACTTAGAACGAACTTGTGACTAGTGTCTTCTGTAACCATTTATATTCTCCTAGTTTTATTTACTTGTGGAAGAAATGACACAAGTGTACAGTTTGAGTTACACTAAAATAATCAGTGTCTTTCCTTTTAAATACTCATGTATGACTGTGCTTTAGTTATAACTCTCCTGTTAGATGTTTAAGACCAAGTTGGTCAAAATTGACATTTTTGGCCTATCTGTTCTGAGAGTCAGCAGAGATTCCTCGGGAGGCCACTCTTAGGGATTTGTGAGAACCTCTTGGCTCCTTTAGCCTTCCTCTACCAGTGGTGCCATCTGCTAGGATGGGTCAGGGTCTTACTGACCACATGTGGCTTCCCTTGGAAGCATCAGGGACATTTCCCTTTCCAATGACCATCCTCTTTGCAGACTGTGCACTGGTTGGCTTAGAGAAGTCCCATTGTCTCCTGAGTTTTGGCTGATGAAATAGGTCAGGGGCCAAAATATTGACTTTTCCCTTAACCCTTTAATTTCCTTAACTGTGGTATCCTAGTTTTGGTATTAAACCTCCAGCAGGTCAGCCCAGCGGGAGAACTGGGCTTTAATTTTAATGTGTACAGTTATATAGTTACCACTTTTGTTTAATTTTAGTCAGTAGTAGTACTTGAAGTTAGTATTATATCTTATTTGTCCTGTAGGTGATTGAGTGTCTTAACTCAGATTTTTTTTGTTAGAAGTAGTACTTCTGCAAAATTCAAATGGGCAACAGTTATAAAGTTTTACAAGGAAAATACAAAATGGAATTAATAACCGTAGAAACATTTGAGATTTACGCTCCACAGACCTCCTGCAACTTACTTAGACTCTCTACATTTCTTCATCCAGAATATTTCTTTCATTTTAATTTCCATACAAAAGTGTATTTCACTATCTATAACCTTTTATATCTCCTTCCTGGTTGCTGACCCTTTCTTTAATCTGCATTTTGACACAATCCTTATAAAATTTCTGACTTTTTCAATTACTAACAACTTATATAAAAGCACATTTAAAAGACTCAAACTGTATTTCTTGAGATTAAAAAAAAAATTCAGATGCTGCCTCTCCTGCACTTCCAATTTTACTGGGAATCCCAGAGAAGTTTACAGAGAGTCCTGCCAAGGTCCACTTCAACTTTTGACTGACAGCAAGATGACATCAGACTTTCAGGTGCTTATTGCCATGGCAACTCTAGGTCATTGTGGCCTGTGCTATCCGGTTCTAATTGGATTCGGGTTAGGAGGAGTAATCCTCATCTCCCTAAGTCTTCTCTTTCAGGGTAACTTTGGTTCTTCCTATCAACATTATTTTGGGCCTGCATTTCCTATGCAGCTAACAGGTTCTTTGCAGAGGAATGTGACGTAGGCTGTTCACTTAGATCAGGCAAGCACCCTTGCAGGTAAATTGCCTTTTGGAAAAGAAAGCATGTGGGGTCAGCACAGTGGGCCCATTTGATAGAATTATTTTCTTACCCTAGTGTTCCCACCGTTCACATCTGTCTATCCCCTAACACTGGGGGAGGTTGCTACAAGACAGAGAAAGAAAAAGAGAGAAAGAGGCAACTCACTCACTGGTAGACTGATGGGTAGGACTCTGACTTAGGACTCCTTAGATCATGCTAAGAGGTCATCTCAACCTGTTACCCAAGGAGCTGAGGAGGCCCTCCCTCTACCAACAGGTGAGACGCCATGAAAGGGGATTAAAGTGGCGTTGGAGCTTCCATGCACAATTGATTGTCTTTTGGCAATCTCTAGAGAGCCTGCATTCATACTGGGGACTAGCTGAGGCCAGAGAATTAGGATGCTTCTAAGAGAGACCTCAGTTTCTTGATTGAATGGATTGCCGTGAAAGGCAACTGAAGCAAGATCAGATCAACATTCTCTCCACTAAGGCAGAGAGCAACTGATGTCTCACTATAGCAAAGCCTTTCCTCTGAGTATCAAGTCTGGCAGCTGTGTGACTGACAGAGTCCCAGTATTTTTGATAGAGAGAGAGAGTGTACAAAATGGAGTAGAGAACTCCTGAAAGTAAAATAACAGAGAAATTGTCCATTTCACTCACCCTTCCGAAGATCCCGAGTGAATCCCTGCAACACAGCATGTCTGGGTCTGTTCTGTATTATCGATTTCAGGAAGGAATCCATGGACACAGGGTTAGACAGAGCAAAGGAACAGGATTTAGAGTAATAGAAAGATGGAGGGGTCCCAAGAGAGGAATCCCTTGATGGTTTTTTTTTTATTGAAGAGAAGAATGTGAAAACTTGAGCAGTTTGGGCAGAGAGAAGGTCTGGAGTAGAGGTACCAGGCCTGGAGTGGAGGCCTGGACATAGGGACCCTTGGATCATTTGCCATTGTGGTAGAGAGTTTTTAAAGATCTCTGTGAATTTGTAAGTCAAATGTGCTGTTTTTAGGCCAGTAACTTATTGTCTAGATTGTAACACCAGTCTTTCAGGTTTGACTGTGTCTTGGAGACCCAGGGTCTGGATATATTTGGGAAGGCACCCCAAGGGGGTGTCTCATGGAAGCTTTGGTGGGATCTGGCCCATGCTGGACAAGATGGATTGAGGAGGGCTCCCAAGGACTCTGGTGGAGAGAAAGTCAGGAACCCAGAAGAGTCAAAGGGAGTCACTCACCCAGTAGATTATGGCAGGTGGGGTCAAGAGAAGGCCCAGAGGAGTCACCCTTGGTGGGAACTTTGAAACACTGGTTCCGGTTTAGACTATTTGCCATTTTGTTGTAGGAAATTTTCAAGATCTGTTAGGATTTTTGGGTCAAATTTCCCAAATTCTGAATTTGGGCCATTAAGTAATGGAGAGGTGTGAGAGAGGTGACAGGAGAAGACAAATCATCCTCCATTTATTTCTTGCCACTGGGCAGAGCTGGATCACCTGGGAGGAATGGGCATCCCCCAACTCTGGTCCCAAGGTGAGGATCCCCAGGTCTGGAAATGAAGGAGTCTCTAGCAGGGTGCCTCTGCAAGAGATCAGGAGTTTTACCTGTTCGGCAAGGTGATCAGTATGACTGTGTTGCATGTGGGAACAAAATGGAGAATAGGTCTGTGATCCGGAGGTCTAGCCAGACTGAAAGAAGGGAGAGACAAGAATAAGGTCTCCAGAGGACACCAATAAAAAGCTCAGAAAAGCTCTTGCTCCATTCACATAGCAACAAGGCTGCAAAAATCTCGCCCTGGTGATGCCGGTTTTGTGGATGTTGAGTTTGTGTGCTCTCGGAGTTGAAGAATGAAACCGAGGGGCACTTAAATAAACAGAGAAGAACGGATAGAAAGAAAAGGCTTCTCCAGGAGAAGGGAGTCTCAGAGCCAAGAACTCAAAGAGGGGGTCCAGCTTATCTTTCTTATAGGCTCTCAAGATCCTCCCACTTTGATTACTCATTGCCTTCCCTCCCCCATGCCTAGGAACTTGAGTAAAATTCTGGTTTGAGCTAGTCTTTGATCCTGGGCCACAAGCATTTTTATTAGCAGAGGGAAGTCACTGTCTGGACTGCCATTGTTGGCAAAGGGGATGTGAAGCTGATGTGCACCTCTGCTTACTTAGGGCAGTGGAATGCTCTTTGCCCTTTCAGGAAAAATGACCATCAGTTAATTTTCTCCTTATCCATTATTCTGTCTACACTGACTGCCTAACTTTTCTCTGCCTCACCAGCAGGGGGTTGATTTCAGGTAGCAAACCAGCTAGGGTTTAGCTGTAGTGAACTTGGTTGCTCTGAATCTCAAATCTTGTATGAAGGGGAAGTAAAGCTAGATAAATGAAGAGTAAGACATAATTGGAAGGAAGAAGACGAGAGGGAGTGTAAGAGCTCTGTCTTCCCATCCTGGGTTTTGGCACCATTAAGAAGTGAATGAAGTGTCTAGCACATGCAAGACCCCGAGTTCGGTCCTTAGTCCTGAAAAAAAAAGTGAATGAAGGAAACAAAGAAAGAGGAGCAGCTCAACAGTAATACAGGTTTATTCAGGAGAACCCTGCAGAGGGGGTGCCCAGTGGAGTCTGGAACCCACCTGCCGCTTCAGACTGGGGTAGATATAGAGGGAATGAAGTGGGAGGGGACCAAGTTTCGAGTTTTCTGATTAAAACAGGAGTTTCTGTAGAGTGTGATTTTTCTGATAAGGGCCCAAGTCAATAGATTCTGATAAGGGCCTGAGTCAGCAGATTTCCAAACAGTGACTGGGGTTTGCTGTCTGGCTCACATGAGACATTTCCGGTAAGTTTTCATATCTGTCAGCAGGAATCCTATATAATCAACCTGACACGAGATAGCACTTTGATCTATCTAGGGAATGGTACAGTTTTGAGGGCTCATATTTAGTTGCTGGATTGACAGGTTGGACACTCAGCAGCAGCAGCCTTGGAGAGGTGAAACCCATGCCACCCAGCCCATGCACATCTTCTGTGTATGACACTTTGATCATGAGCCCACTGGGTAGTCATGGAAGAGGTCAGGCAAAAAAGCAGAATCTCATCCATGGAAGGGTCAACAGGTCCACCGATTATTAACAGTGTCTTCTTCTGGGAGGCTCTTTGTGAGTACTGATGTGGGACAAAGCTATTCTACTGCCCTAAGCCAGTTCATCATCTCATTCCTGATAAAAAGGTTCTGATGTAATTAATGAACTACTTGGTGGCTGAGTGCTTCTTCCCCTGGGTGTATAGAAACAGGGCTCACCTCACTCTGAATAATTATATAACATTTAGCTGTATGCTAGTGCTTGTGTTAACTCGTCGAATCCCTATCAACCCCATGAGGTAGGTCTTGTGGCATGCATTTTACAGACAAGGCATCTGTATCACAGAGGCCTTAAGTGTCAAATGACAGCGTTCTGTCTTGAAAGTGACCAAACTAGATTTAAGCACAGGTGGGCTGACTCCAGAGCCCTGGTTCTCAAATAACATCTGTGCCATCTCTTTGTCCCAGTCTCTCTGACCCTCCTTTTTTCTTTCAGGGTGCCATGTTGCCTTAGGATCCTACTTTTGCAGGAATTATTTTCTCTGCCACAAAAGTTTACTCCTACTTTCCCCTCAGATCTCTGCTCAAATGCTACTTCCCAAGGGAGTCTTCTCTAATCCCTGTGGACAAAGCCAGCTTCTCTTTTATATGTTCTGACAACTCCAGGTGTTTACCCTTCATGGCATTGAATCTGGCATGAGGTGCTTATTTGTGTTACATTCACTGTAAGTGACTCTGCACTCACCATCTATGTAGGGCCTGGCACCCGGTATGCATGCAGGAAACTTGTTGAACACCTCTCAGGTGAGGGATGGGTGGTGGGTTGCTCTCTTCAAGGCCCTGGGTGCACACATGCAGCCCTGGATTGGTTGCTATAGACCATGGAGGTCTAAATTTGGCCACAAGATGGCTTACTTCTTTTTCCCCTTTCTAGTTCAAGATCATTAACTCTGGGCAAGAGCTGTCAGACATTTTCATTCAACAATTATCTTGACTGAATGGCTCTTGTAATGAGGCTCCAAGTTGGGCATTTCCACATAAAATTACCTTACCTCAGTTGAACTATTGAGGTGATGTAGGCTTTCCCAAGTCATCCAACCAACTGATGTTTGGCAAAGCCGGGATTCTGCTTGAGGAATCATGTCTTCCCCGAGATTGCTGGGTTTCAACCTTTCTCTCTACAGAACTCACCTAGAGAGTTATTAAAAACACTGATGCTTGAGTCCCAACTGACATTAATTAAGTCAGACCCTCTGAATGAATAAATTAATGCTCGAATAAATGACAGAGAGGAAATGCCACCATCCATTTCTGTGGGAATGTCTTCAATAGCTATATGATGGAAGTCACTCATTGCAAGGGGCTTGGATGAAAACAGCACTGCAGGGACATCTCAGGGGAGCAGAGTGAGGCAAGTGAAGGTTTAAGGTTCTAATTGGGGAGACTGATCAAGCCACACAGCAGGCTCAAAGCTTGGTGAGGGAAAGAAGTCTGCAAACTTAGTAAGATGGTTAAAGAAACAAAAGCATAAAATTAACTGAGAGCAGCTACCTTATTTACTTTCTGAAAAAGAAATGTTTAGAGAAAAAAGTCTGTTGTTAAAGGAAAGTTGGGGGAGCCATGCACAGCATTGGTGTATAAAGCAAAGTGTTATGGTTTACTAGAATATGGGCTGTGTACTTTCTGTCCTAATGATTTTAATTTGTAGAGGACAGAATGTCCCATTGTGATAGTGGACATGTTATTGTGGAATTTTGTGTTTTGTAAGTCCTATTCCTTTTGTGGTGTTGAACTTGGGTTTAATGAGAAGCACATGCAGCTCAATAAAGCCTGGTAAGGCACTTGATGGGTTTTACCTACTCTGGGCACTAGGAACTTGACTCCAATCATCCAGTAGGATTTGCGTGGTCAAGGATCAAGTTATCATTATACAAGTTACACATTATCTATGCTGTACATTTTATGTATGCATAAGAGATCAGCTCTCATTCTATAACCTCCTCACCCTTCCTGCCAGAAGGAGAGGGGACCCTGGCCTACAGCAGTGTGAAATATGAATGAGTGAACTATAAAATCCTTGTCATAGGGTTATGCTGTCATCATCTTCAGTTCCTCCTTGCTAAGGAACTAGAGCTAATTCTTGACCAGTGTTGTTAAGGGGACAGTTTCTATCTTGGGGATTCTCTTTGGGTGTTTTATGACATCAAAAATATAAATTTATATTGTTTTGAGCCACTGAGTTTGCAATAATTTGCAATAGCAGCATTAGGAAACTAATATAGGAAGCAAAACCTCCTATCCTCTATGGAGAAATAGGTGAGAGGGAGATAGTTGCATTTTAAATAAAATCTTCATTTGAAATGTTGAAAGCGTTTCCTTTGAGATTAGAAATGAGATGGGGGAGTGTGGCTGGAGTTGTGGGTCAGCAGTTGGAGCACTCGCCTGGCATGTTCAAGGACCCGAATTCAAACCCCAGCACCACATACACAACTAAATGTTGGAGAAACAAAGGCCAAATAATAAAATAAATAAAATTGATTTTCTCTCTCTCTCTCTTAAAAAAAGAAATGATATAGGGATGTCCCAAATCATCATCTTTATTCAATGACTGGAGGTCCTTGCCAGTGCAACAAGGCAAGAAAACTAAAAAGTAGAATTGGGAAGATAGAAACAAAAATAACATTAATCATAGATTATATGATTTCATTCCTAGGAATCCCTAAAGCAACTACAGAACTTTTTCAGTTTGGTTCTTGTGTCCTTTTGACATGTCCCCAACCTATTATTTATCCTTTTATTTTTGAGCACTTTCTTATTGTTTAATACTATAAGATACTCCAGACTTGCCCGAATTTTCCATGATACAACCCTAGAACCATCAATTTCTCCAAGAATTCCTGGTGTATTTTATTGGAGAATAGTATATAGAAGCCAGAATCTTGGTGTTGAATATACTTGTTGCTACTGGAGTGCTTTTGTTTCTAGACTGTCTCAGCCAAAAAAAAAAAAGACAAGGTCATTGACGTACATATACTAACCGTTCTGAGGTCTGTGGTCCACGTCTAACCAGATGCAATAGTCATCTTTTCTGATGGCACGGTCATTCTCCCTATGCCTCTCTACCCTATCCTTACCTTCCTCTTGTTTTCTCCCCTCTCTACATTCTCCTGTTGTCCACTCTGCTGTTCTCCGTGCCTTGACTGGAGGGACTTAGGTTACCACTCTTTGGTGGTGACTCTTAGCACTGATGGGACATTTCAAACAACCAAAGCCTACTTTTCCTTCTCATTGATGATGTCCATGGTTCTCCTTCAAGCATAAGGCTGTTTCACCCCAAGAAGGGGAAAAAGTAATCAAGCTTCCTCCATCCTTATCCGGAGAAAGTCTTAGAACTCTTGGATCACAGAGAGAGGGAAAGCAGAAAATGAGGGAATGACTTTGCTTTCTTTTATCACAGCTGTGATTTTTGGTCTCTCTAGGTTAGACCAAAGTTCCTCTTCTATTAGGATAGGCAGACCTGAATGTCCAGGAGAATTGTCTACTTTCCTGGTTGGAAGGCGTGACTGAGGCAATTGCCTCCCCGCTCTGTCTTTTCTCCTCCCAGGTCAGGGACTAGGTAGAGTATACCCAGAGGTTTGCATGGGAGAGGTGCTCAGTAAATACCTGCAGATGAGCAGTGGCCATAGGAAAATAGCTTGTGACTTATTCCTTCCCCACAAAATGGGAAATGAAACTTCTTTTGGTTTGGGACTTTTACACCCAACTCCTCTAAAACCCCAGGATCCCCAGCTTCTTCCCTAGCTTCCTCCTGCTGGTCCAGTCTTTTGCCCAACAATCAGCAGAATACCCACCCAAGACCTCTATTTCCATCACTGGGAGTAACTGCTCCCTGACCAAGGCCTTTCCTATGCAATGGTCTTCAGCTTGGTGAGCCTCCTTGATTCTGTCCTAGGATTACTAAGGGGGCACCTGGGCTCTATCAACAACTCATGCAGTGATTTGGAAAAAGTCAACTTCTTGACAGAGGTAGAAGAGTAGAAACTCCCAAGATTTACTGTGTGGCAGCGTCTTCTGTCAAAGGCCCCAAAAGGAGAGTAGGACACCTGAAGGAATCCTATGTAACTTGGATTTTTTTCTGCCTCTTGGCCCTGGATTATGACAGGTCATAGGTGTAGAGCCAGGAGCCAGGACAAAAGAGCAGGAGTGACTCTGGGTTTAGACTGGGTACCAAGCAAGAAAATCCAAAAGCAGAACATTCTAAGCCCTGGTGAAACCAAGGTTGTACAATCAGGTGAGCAGCTGAAGAATGTGGGTACATTCACAGAAGTTCAGGGGCAAGTAGTGAGCCAGGTAAGCCCTCAGTTTAGGGAGTGGTTAATGACAAAGGTTAGAGCAAATAGCAGACCTGGAAGCTACAGACAGAAGTGGGAAGGGAGGATATGAGAAAAATCAGATGGGACACCATTTTTGTTACTTGGCTTCCTTCCCAGGGCCGGGGAAATGAAATGTGAGGTCCTGTCTGGGTTCCCTGTCCAGTCAGACTCAGCTTCAACCTGAGCCCAGCCAGCTGGAAAGGGAGCAGCAAAGACTGTAAGTATACTGAGCTGCCCAGCAAGGCCATATGAGCAGGGAAGCAGGATGCTCTCAAACATCAAAGGCAACAGAAGCTTTGCAAGTGTAGGTTGCTATTTGATTTGCTCTGCTAATTTAGCCTACAGCTCTGGTCCCTACACCACCTGTCATCTAATGCCAATGCTTATTATACTTAGTGAGGTCAGGTCAGGTTTCTTAAAGGTTCCTGTGCCCAGAACTTTTATTCATTTCTGTGTAAGGTATAAATCATATCTCCTTATGCCTTTTCATGGAAATGAAAACTACTATAGGCAATGGAAAGAAATATTAGCCTCTGGAAGGTACATCCGAGTGCGTAGAGTCATTATCAAGCATCAAAACTTCCATTCATTTATCATTCATTCATCCATCCATCTATCCATCCATCCATCAATTGTCTATTCATTCACTTATCCACCAAATACTCCATTGACTCATACAAGTATTATTCCCTCATCGTACCCATCCATCATCCCTTCTTCCTTCCTTCATCCATCCACTGATCAGCCATTCATCCATCTATCCAATTATCCGTACCAATTTCCTTCCTTTTCTCCTCTCTTCTTTTCCCCCTCCCTCTTCTCCCTTCCCTCTTTCCTACCTTCTGAGAAATGCTTGTTTAAAGTCTGCTATGTGCCAGGTTTCTCAGATTTGGCAGACTTCTTCAAAGCGTGAGATGTTCTCCAGGAGAAAATTTAGTTCTTCATTGACCCCTAAATCAGTTCCTTTATTCCATAAACATCTCCCACATATTAAACTCTCTAGGTAGGGAGAGAGGAGGTGGGAAAAGAAGGGGAAAGCAGAGAGAAAAAGAACAGTTTCTTGTCTGATGTTGCTCAGCCTCCCTGCTCTGTTCAAAGTTCTAAAAACTGCAGGAAGCAGGGAGGAGAACCCAAATCTTACAGTTACATATTCAATCTCTAAACTGCATTTTATAAAGGGGCTCGACATCAGCTATGATGCCTTAACAAAATAAAGCAGAATGCTTTCTTGCAGTTGTCTCCTAACTGGTTTCCCTGCCTCTAGGATTTCTGCAGCCCAATCTATATCCTTCCATGACCAGCGTGATCTTCCTACAATGTCCCTGCGCTTGTTTTTCCCTTGTCTGAAATTTTCCATCAGCTTCATGTTATCCACAAGCCAGAGGTCAAGCTCCTTATTGTGATCTAAACGGATCTTCCTGATCTGATCCCAGGCACCTCGTTAGAACCCATACCCTCTGCCTTCTGTTGTAACTTTACACTCACACAGGACCAGAATTATTTACATTTTCCCAAGCATTCCAGGTTGTCTTATGCAACCCCTGCTATTGAATATGCTCATCCCTCTCCTGGAACATTTTGTCATTGCTCTGCTCTCTGTACTTCTTTGAACTGTGTGTGTTTGTCTACTGTTGTGCTCAGCACCTGGTAATATAATTTTTTTTTTTTTTTTGCTCAGGTCTGTTTTTCCTATCAAATATCGAGCTGCTTGAATGAAAAGACTGTGAACCATTCATCTTGGTGACCCTGTGCCTAGTTCAGAGTCTGGTACCTAGAAGGCACATGGTATGTGTTTGTGGGGTAAAGGCATAATGGATGGATGATGAAGGGATCCTTACAAGAGAAACAGGATAGGGGCTGGGGTGATGATGGCGCTTGCCCAGCATACATGGATATGCAAGTTCAAGCCTCAGCACCACGGACCCAACTAAGTCTCAGAGCAACGAGTGAAAAACTGAATAAAATTGCTTCTCTCTCTCTCTCCCTCCCTCTCTCTTTATTAAAAAAAAACATAAATAGGATAGCTTTGGGACAAGATGGTTAAAGTGTCCATGCAACAGACTCCTAAGAAGATGAATAGCTTCTTCCTGAATGCTCAGACCTTTGAGGAGGAGACCAAACTGTGGCCTTCGTCAGGCAAGGTGTCTCAGCCAGGAATGGGGAACTTCAGGATGACATAGTGACTTGCTGTGGGATCACTTCCTATTTTCTCTGGATAAAAGGTCCTTGGGGAGACAGGCAGCCAGAAGCACCTGTGGTGAGTGGGCAGGATGAAGACTGCAGAGAACGAGGTCCTGGACGCACACTTCACTGTGGACAAACAGAACATTTCCCTCTGGCCCCGAGGCAAGCACCCGTTGTTGCTTTGGGCTGTGTACAAATCCACCCCTTTCTGGTTCTTAACAGACCTTTGATTCTTTTTCCAGAGCCTCCTCCCAAGCTGGATCTACCTCTCATTCTCCGTGTGGCATTAATCTCCCTGTCACTGATCCTGGTCTCCTCCGTTGTCCTGCAGGCCATTCTCTGTAAGTCCTTGGGATTCATAGTCCACTTTGTCCTTCTTCCTGGCTAGTCAGTGCTGTGGAGAGTTAGGACTTTCTCTTTCCTGCTGTCCCTGTTCTCTTCTTCCTATGGCGTTTCATTTGTCCCCTTTCTCCTCTTACTGTGTGCGTGAACAGAGTGCCCTGTCTGAACTGAGTTGCTGCTTGTTCCTTCCCAGTTTCTGGGTGATTGGCAACAATGCCGCATATTTGTGCTTCTGTCCCCAGGAAACATTCACCTATCTGTTTGTTCCACGATATTCTCTCTCCTACCTCCCAATTGAAAGGGGCCCAGAGCCCCAAATGATGGGGAGAGTGACAAGAGGTGATTTAGGGAATTCCTTCCCAAAATTTTCCCTGAACACTCAAAGGAAATTCAGGGCTGGGTTATAACGGCTGCTTCTGATTGCCTGTGAGGTCACCAAGTTGTATACATGGTGCTGGGGTTCGAACTCGTGTACCCGTGCATACTGGGCAAGCGCCGTAACTGCCAAGCCCGCGCTCCAGCCCCTGTGCTTTATCCATCTTCTCATCATCTGTCTCCACCAGGGTTCCTGGCACTGGCTGGATGCTCATTGCATGCTTGCTGTCCATTAATGAATGACTGGAGGGAAGGGAGCAGCTCCTTGGACTGCTTTGGTTTCTTGGGAAGTTTGAGCCTGACCTTCCCTTCCTTCCTCATCACTCTGACAACTGCCCCCTCCTGCCATTGGGGATCTGCTCAGCTGACCTTTTTTGACTTTCACAAATTCAGATACCTGGTTTATGGGCACAATATCAGATGTGAAAACGGATGCCCAGCTGCTGAAAGGTCGTGTGGACAACACCAGCAACCTGGGTTCCGAAGTGAAGAAGAACAGAGGAGGCGTGGAGGCAGCCAGCGCGCAGATCCACAAGGTGAATGCCAGCTTGGATCAGGTGCATTCTCAGATCCTGGCACTGGAAAGCAGCATGGAGAAGGCCACTGCACAGATCCACAGCTTAACCCGAAACTGGGAGGAGGTGGCCCACTTAAATGCCCAAATCCCAGAGTTAAAAAGAGATTTGGACAAGGCCAGCACTTTAAATGAGAAGGTCCGGGGACTGCAGAGCAGCTTGGAGAACATCAGCAAGGTGCTCAAACAACAAAGTAAGTGACTCGGGAACAACAGTGCAAACTGACCAGTGGCCCTTGAGACCTTGCCTGTCTCAGACATGAGGCCTCCAGACTGCCAGGTGCGGAGGTGAGGGGCGGGCATGGGCTAGAGAGTTAAGGAGTGAGGTCTTACTTAGCATGGGGTTGAGGAGAACTTAAGGGACAGTAGAAAGCCCCAGGGTCCAGCTTAGGCCCCCACAGCAGGGAGAAGAGCATGAAAGCATTGTGGGGGTCTCTGTTCTGGTTCAGACCTCACCATTTTCCATTGAAATTCTTACGTCAAGCCCAGGGACTTGGTTATTAATCACTGCCAGTGGAGAATCGCTTCTCCCTCAGGGGAAAGACAGATTTGTGGTCCATCCTCTCTCCCCACCTCTTCTGTAATCCCAGAGACCTTATCCATCAGTTTCAGTCAAACTTTCAGGATCCTAGAGGATGTCCCCAAGCTCCCATAGCAGGATCCAAGGACCCCAGGGCCCAGCCCCATTTGCTGCTGCCCCAGCCTGCAGCCCCAGGTAAGAGAAGCCCATGCTCACCTATGGCCCCTGCTTCCAGATGACATTCTGCAGATGATTTCCCAAGACTGGAAGTACTTCAGAGGGAACTTCTACTACTTCTCTCACACCCAAAAGACCTGGTACAGTGCCCAGCAGTTCTGCGTGTCCAGGGACTCACACCTGACCTCAGTGACCTCCCAGGGTGAGCAGGTGAGTGTCGTCCCTGGGGGACTTTGTGAAGGGATGTTCTAGCACCTGTCTCAGGAAGGCTGTGCTGTGGTAACAAAAAGCCCTAAATATTGATGACCTAACAATGAAAGCTCATTTCTCACGTACACTACGCGTCTCACAAGGTCCAGCAAGCAGGTTCTGCTCAGCGTGGTTACCCGAGGACCCCAGCCAAAGGAGACCTCACTGTAACACACGTCTACTGCTGGAGCAGGAAAGGGAGCATGGCAAACTGTGTATTGACCTTTTTTTTTTTTAAATAAAGAGAGAGGGACAGTGAGAGAGATAGAGAAAGAGAGAAACAACTCTATTTAGTTTTTCACATGGCCTTAGTTGCTCCAACACTTAGTTGTGTATGTGGTGCTGGGGTTTGAACCTGGGTCCTTGTGGTTGCTAGGCAAGTGCCAAAACCTCTGAGCCACTGCTCCAGCCCCAGTGTGTATTGACTTTTAAAGCTTCTGCTCAAACATAACACAATCGCTTTTGCTCACATTTCACTGGAGAAAGCAAATTACACAGTGATTTTTAAAAATAGATTATTTATTGTAGTTTTTTAAAAGAGAGTGGACAGTGAGAGAGAGAGAGAGAGAGGGAAAGAGAGAATCAATTTTATTTAGTTTTTCATTCGGCTTTCATTCGTTGCTCTGTCACTTTGCAGTATATGTGGTTCTGGGGTTTGAACTCACGTCTTCAGGCATGCCAGGCAAGCACGGTAACCACTGAGTCACTGCTCCAGCCCTATTGTAATGTTTTTTTTAAAAAAATTATTTATTTATTTATTATTATTTTTAAAGAAAGAAGGATAGTGAGAGAGAGAGAGAGAGAGAGAGAGAGTCAATTGTTCTTGAGTTTTTTGACAAGGCTTTCGTTGCTCTGACACTTAGTTGTGTACGTGGTGCTGGGGTTTGAACCTGTGTACTGGTGCATTCTGGGCTAGCTCTGTAACCATCAAGCCACCACTCCAGCCCCATGTTTGTTTTTTGTTTTGAGACAGGGTCTTACTAAGTTGCTCAGGGCTTCACTAAGTTGCTGAGGCTGGCCTCGAACTTATACTCCTCTTGCCTCAGCCTCCCAAGTCGCTGGGATTAAAGCAGGCACCACTGTGCCTGGCCAGTACTGTTAACTTTTTATTTTATTTTTTTTAATTTTTTTTTTTAAGAGAGAGGGACAGTGAGAGAGACAGAGAAAGAGAGAAACAACTTTATTTAGTTTTTCACATGGCCTTAGTTGTTCCAACACTCAGTTGTGTACTTGGTGCTGGGGTTTGAACCCGGGTCCTCGTGCTTGCTAGGAAAGCGCCGAAACCACTGAGCCACCGCTCCAGCCCTACCGTTAACTTTTTAAAGAGGGCAAGGAGGGGTACTCTTTCCACATTCCAGAGAATAGAAATATTTGTGGACAGCATTAATGACTTCACAAGACTTTTAAGAAATCCCCTTTGTGGTGAAGCAGCACATTGACCAGGTTCCTTCCGCCTGGGAGGTGGGGGGCACAGCAGATAAGAGCATATACTCTGGAGTGACCTACAGTCCTAATCTGCCTGCTAAGTAGTCCTGGAGCCTTGGGACCGACTACTTACCTTTGCTAGACCTCAGACTATCCGTTGATAAATCTGCATATAATGGTACGTGCTTCAGAAAATAAAGAAGATGCACTTAGAGGGCAGCTCCTGGTGCCTTGCATGTCCTAAGGGTTCACTCAATTTAGACACTGTCATCTGGGCCATAATCTCTTGGATCTGTGCTCTGTAGTTTGCCTGAGTTTTTCTTGAGCTACAGAGCCTGCTTCATGAAGGGTAGAAAGGCTTGGGCCCTGAGTGTGTTAGTTGCAGGGCAAAGATAATCAGAATTTGGAAGACAGGAGTGGGTTTCCGGCAAAGGCAAGAAGGCTTCAGAGAGTCGTGTGCAGCAGGTCTGTGCGTTCAGAAGCTACTGCTGAGCATTAATGAGGAATACCTGGAGACAGGTACTCAAACTTTGCGTCATGGCTGGTGCCTCTGATCATTCTGTTTCCCACAGGAGTTCCTGTACAAGACAGCAGGTGGACTTCCACACTGGATTGGGCTGACCAAAGCAGGGAGTGAAGGAGGCTGGCACTGGGTGGATGATACTCCATTCAGCAAGGACCAAAGTATGAGGTAAGCCACCAGTATCCTCCTTCCCAACCGGACTCCCCCCGGGGAGGGCCAAGGCAGCAAGGATGGAGGTATTTCCCATGAGCATGGGGTTTGTGATTCAACCCTGTCCTACCAGGAACACTGGAGCTGAGACACCTGGCTCCCTCTGCCACTCCTTGTCTTAGGGACCTGGGTCAAATCTGTGGCCCTCCATGGCCTCTGGGGTTTGGCAGCAAGGACCTCTTCTCAATTGGAGCAGGAACTTTACTCAGAGAGTAGATCTTTGCAGAGAGGGTTTGTGTAGGGGTCTGAGAGAGGTGGGCTGCTTTTTTTCTTTTTTTAAAGAGAGGGACAGTGAGCGAGAGAGAGAAAGAATCAACTTTATTTAGTTTTTCATGTGGACTTCATTACTCCAAGACTTTGTTGTGTACGTGGGTGCTGGGGTTTGAACTCCCGCATGCAAGGCAAGCGCCTTAACTGCTAAGCCACCACTCCAGCCCCAGGTGGGCTGCTTTGGTCTCAACCTGGGGCATGTTTGGAGGCTTAGAGCCTGAAGTCTCACCAATTGCCCTCTTCTTAGGCTTAGGTGCAAACATTTGTTTTGCTTTGCTTCCACCTAGGACCAAAGCTGAGAGCAAAACAAAAGGGTTGAAGTACTTCATTTATCTATTGAAAAGAAGTTCTTTATTTTCCAATTTTGTAAATACATCTTTCTTTGTCTTTTCACTTGAAAGGTTCTGGATTCCAGGTGAGCCCAACAATATGGGGAACAATGAACAATGTGCCAATATAAAGTTGTCCTCGCTCCGGTCATGGAATGATGCTTCCTGTGATGACAATCTCTTTTTCATCTGTAAGCGGCCCTACATGAACGCAGAACCGTGATAGGACTTGCCCCCTGCTCACCCTTGGAGCTCAATGCTTGTTGAACTTGAGGGATTATCTGTCTCCCCACGATACTCCAGGATGACTTTGTACCTTATTCCCCCTGGCCTTCAAAATTATCCCAAAGACATCCCGGAGTCTGTCTCTCTTGACTGTGGATTCTGTGACCCCACTGGGGCAGGTGGAATGGAAAAGACTTGGGTTAAGTGGGAGGGGAAAGTGGAGAAAATTCACAAGTTCACACAACCTGGGTAAGGTGCGGCAGGACCCTGAAATCTGAGGCATCGCCTTGGGCTTCCCTACTTCTGCAGAGAAGCCTCATTTGCATCACTTAAAAACTACAAGGAAAGATCAGTGTTGGAAGAGATAGATACATTTTACTGGATTTAAATATCACACAATGTATACATGCATCAAAACACCACATGGTGCCCATAAATATACACAATTATTTTGTATAAGTTACAAAAATTAAAATGAAAAAACGGAAGAATAAAATAGGAAACAATTTTCTTCAGACCAGCTAAGCAGTTCTTTTGCTATTATTACTCAAGATTTTTCCTGGGTGAGGCCCCAGAATTCTGACTTGCCCACTTCGGGGTGCTGGTGGCTGGCAGGTGCCCACATCATGTTCCCATTGCCCTTTGCATCCATGTCCTCTGGAGCCTGAAGCCCTTCTTTCCTGGAGCAAGCTGCCCTGGTTCAGGCTGGGGGCTGCTGCACACATGCATCTCCTTTTGAGCTGGACTGCACCGTCCGTCCCCCTTCCTCTCTCTTCCCTTCCTCTCCCTCACTTCCTCAATGAACTCATGCCCAGCCCTGCCTCTGCTGTCCTCCTCTGTCTGCCCAGCTCCTCCCTTGGTAGTCTGGGCTTCCCCTGAACCTCCTCTTCCTGTGCGTTGTACCCTGTTGGTACCTGAAAGAGTTCATTTCAAATCTTTAGAAAGGCAATGTTTCCGGGTCAAGGCCTCTCTGCGTGCACTTTCCATTCCTAGTTGTTCCTGTGAATGTAAAGGAAAGGCACTCTGTCTTGCTGGATGTAGAATTCTTGGGCACCCTCAGGACACAATCGGAGGGTCAAAAATAACAAGAAGTCGGGGCTGGAGCGGTGGCTCAGTGGTACAGCACTTGCCTGGCATATGTGAGGATGCGGGTTCAAACCCCAGCACCACGGACACAACGAAGTGTTGGAGCAATGAGAGCCACGTGAAAAACTAAATAAAATTGATTCTCTCTTTCTCACTGTCTCTCTCTCAAAAAAATAACAAGAAGGAGGGACATTTTGATGCTTTAAGTGTCACAAAAATATGAACTGTTCTTATATCTAGTTTTTATTGACATCAAGTAGAGAAAGGTCTAGAATATCATGACCTTAGCGATCTCTCTTTTTGGGTGTCCCTGGACAATCTCCTGTTCTAAGGAGGAGCCTTGTCAAGTTCCCTAGCCTCTTCAAGGAGATGCCTGTCACCTGGCCCAAATTGCAAGTTCAGCGGCTGAGGCAGGAATGCAGACAGAAGTGCCCCTCTCTGGGCACAGCAGACAGAAAGCAGGCGGGAGCACGAGGTGAGTGCAGGGGTGGGCTCAGCAGAGCAGTCCTATTAGAGTCCCCAATACGGACCTGGGGAAAGGACACTTTCCTTAAATGAGTGACCAGCAGTGTGCTGTTCTAGGTATAAAGAGGTCAGAGCTGAGGGCGCAGGCTTGAATTTAAGCTCAAAAATATGTGGTGTTATAAAATCTTCGAACCTCACAGGGCTCTAAAAACCCAACTCCGAGTTCCTCTGGCTCACCAGATATGCCCCCACCCGGCTAGCTCCCCGGCTAACTGGATCAGCGGCACCCCACCCAACTGTGAACTTAGCAGTTTCCATTTCCTTGTCAGCCTGGGAAATTATTGAATAAGCCAATCACATTCTGCTTCCGGAATGGGGCCCCTCATCCTCATGCTGCTATGACTCCAATCTTCCATAGCCGTTGCTGGTTAGCTTTGCTCCCGAGAGCGACCCCACTGGGCTATGAGACTACATGAGCAGTAAGCTGCGGTCAATCTCATCTGGCCAGTGGCAGATGTGGGTTTGGCTATCCTGTACTATTTAGGGCAGGGGATCCCTCCCTCACCAACGAGGTGAAGAGGATGTGATCAGAACAAGGCTGGTAAGGGATCTACATTGGTCCTGGTGTGAAGACATGAACTGGGGAAAAAAAGACCATTTTTCTGGGAAAGAAGTTGAATCAGAAAATACCAAGTGGATAAGGCAGCTAATGAGGGAAGTTGGACTGGGGGACCCCAAATTAAATAAGTTTGGGTGCCAGCATGGGGCACCTGCACAGAGCGGCAGTGGGCAGAAGCCATGAGGCAGAGAAAAGAGGGAAAGCACGTGAGGACCTGTCTGGTGGAAAGAAGATGACCTCAGCAGAAGAGGTACCGAGATGCTGAGATGCTGCAGCAAAGAGCTCCCCAGCACAGACCCTGAGCTCCGCTGCTGAAGTCCTGCCTCACATCCATTCCTCAGGATCCTCCTGGTTCCCTGTGCATGTTTCCTGTGACAAGACTTGCCTTCCCGTCCTCACTCATTGCTTTTCCTTGAAACTGAAAAAGCCTGCATTATTGAGGATGGGTTTTTATCCGGAGCCCACAGCAACCAGCAAGCATAGCATTGGCCTGGCTGTCGCCCATCACAAAGCTGGGACCGCTGTTGCTCAGTTGGTCTTGTGGCCCTGGCTCCCTCCCATATGTAGGACTTGTTTCTCCAGTGAGGTCACCTGAACTTCTGCTTACGGTGGGGTCTTGCCCAACAAGTTCCACCAGCGACAGCACCATTATCATTACCTAGGCAGCTCCTCCGGTCACAAACCCCACAATATTTGTTGTGAAGTTCTGGGAATTTTTCTACTGTCACATAGGAAGTTGGGAGCCAGCGACAGGTGAGAACTCTGTCTCATTCAACTTGTGTATCTATTTATGAATATTAATTTTTTCCTGATTCACCAAGCTAACAATGCTGTACTTGTTCTCGATGAAGCAATAAAATTCTTAAAGAATTTGTATTTGAATATAAAAGAAGAGGAGAAAAAAAGTACTTGACTGACCCCTACTGACTAATCCTAACTCTTATGGACATGTAGTATAATATTTTATTTTTCTATTTTTATACATTCTTTTAAAAATTTTTTATACTTTCTTGATCTATTAGATAATCTTTTTTATTTTTTCTTCCTCTGTTTCTCTTCCTCTCTCTTTTTCCTTTCTCTACCTTTTCCTATTTCTTTTTCTCATGTTGTATAAACTGTGTTTTCTTTGCTTTTATTCTTTCAGTGCTTTGAAAGATACACGGTTATATATTTTGGGGAGGTTTGTGGGTGTGCAGGGCAGTCTAGTGCTTATTTTTCTCTCCCTTACAAAGCACTTTGGCTTCCGGGGTTACCAGCATCATCCCTAACTTCGTCAGCTCAGTGGGGCTAGGCCCTGGGCTCAGGAGCTGCTCTTCACTGGCTTGCAGACCCCACCTGGCCAGGGCTCCTGGGAGCCCTAGCAGGCCCCCCTCTTAGATTTCTTCTCCTCCTATCTCTTCATGCCTGCTCTAGACCTCCAAGTCTCCCCTATTCTCTGTCCTAAGGAAACTTTCTTTTTTCTTTTTCTTTTTTTGGTCATAGAATGAATGTTTATTTGGGGGGAAACACAGCTTACTCAAATAATGTCAGTGTGCTTTCATAAGCTGGAGGAACCATAACTATGAAGGTGGGGGGAGAAGGGACGGCAGCAGGAAGGAGAAGGAGGGATAGGAGGGGTTCTCAATACAACAGGGAACACTCAACTCCCATGAGAACCTTAACTGTACACAGGCAGGCAGAGAATCTCAGAAATTTCAAAAATTAATATAGATGTGTCTGCTTATTTCCAATTATAGCATGCAGATATTACAGAGGAGATCAGGGAATGGATGAAGTGGGGAGATCCTGGACTAGAATCGGCCTTAACTTACTATGTCAGTTTCCATGTATGCATGAGTATGTAAGGATTTCCTCCAAATATGTTGAACAAATTAAAAAAAAGTCAGTGTTTTCAAAAAGGGCTTTTTTTTCTTATTTTGTGAGAGCTTAAAGCAAAAGGATTCCACAAGGTTTCTTAAGGAAGAGACACATAAGCTGAGCCTTGGAAAATGAACAGGATCTAGACAGTGAAGGTAGGGGGAACAGGCAAGAAATCAGAAGGGGAACAATGTAAAATTCAGAGTATGCATGCTTGATCCAGCGGAAGAAGACTGGCCTGGCTGCAGTATAGTGGAGATGGATCAGGGGCAGGTAGCTCGTCCCATGTTCACCTTGTAGGAAAGGCAGATGCCACCAATGTGATTCATGCCTGTTGATGCTCAGATGTTTGTCAAGCTTATTCCCTGCAGTTATTTCCTTGGCTCTTTTCCATATTGTTCTCTTTGAAAGGAATTCACTATGTGCAGCCCACACTTTAAAAAGTGGGGATTGGGGTTGGGGATTTAGCTCAGTGGCAGAGCGCTTGCTTAGCATGCGCAAGGTCCTGAGTTCGATCCTCAGCCCTGAAAAAAAGAAAAGTGGGGATTCATGTGGTGGCTGCAGATCTCCAGGAAACCTCTGGGTCCAGATTAGGCCTGGCTTACCCTTGCTTACCTTCCTCTTGGCCCTGGTCTGGTGCCCTGGAAAACATGGAGCTGATCCAGAATTTCAGGTTGACTGAGCCGATCAAGCACTGCAAAAGATGTGGCCACCTGCACAAGGCTGTGACTGTCCGAGGAGGTGTCCCACCTGCTCTCTGTGGCTTACAAGGATGTGAGTGGGGACCACAGGTTCACCTGGAGGGTTATCTCCAGCTTCCAGCAGAAAACCTATACCCCTGACAAGACGTTGCAGCTGACTGAGGACACCTGGGAGAAAGTGGAGTGGGAGGGGAGGCCTATTGGCACCACGGATCCGGAATTGTTGCATAAGTATTTAATATGGAGAGCAAGGTCTTCTACTGGAAAATGAAGGGAGCTTCCTTGTGTACGATGCGGGTGGTGATGCTGGAAAGCAAAGGCTAGACAATTTCCGTGGAGTCGATGGAGACAGATTTCACGTAAGCAAGAAAGAGATGCAGCTTACACACCTAATCTGCCTGGGGCTGGCTCTTAACTTTTCTGCATTTTGTCACGGCATCCTTAGTAACCCAGAGCTTGCTTGCATACTCAATAAAACAGTTTTTGATGAGGCCCCAGCAGAACTTGATCCAATGAATGAAGACTCAGACAAACAGGGTGCCCTGTTGCTTAGAGGTGACATTATACACATCAGGCAGGCAGAAAAACGAGTTGCCCAGAAAGGGCCAAAAACTAAATGCAAACAGGTTGTCATTGGCCTTCCTGCCTTCAAGAAACCTTTTACACATCTCCATTCCTCATTCCATTTGGACTTCGTATAGCAAAGAACCCCATTCATGCGCAGGGAATCAATGGCTTGTCGTCTTTTCACACTGCAGCGTTGGGAATTCGCCTTTCCTTCCTTTGTGTTTGTCTTGGCCTTTAGGTGTGAAGTTACAACTGTAGGAAGGTGTTAACAGCCTGATTTCACATAAACATGAGTAACTTCCTAACTTGTAGGAAGAAGACTAAAACTGTGTCTGGTATTTAAATAATCTGAACCATTTGTGCAAATGACTGTTTTGTATTGCTGTGCAGATATGAAAATGTGAGTAACTGTGATTTGGAGAATGTTCTACATAACAATTTTTTTTGCTCCCCCCATTTTATTGGTGCATTATAGTTGTACATAATGATGGGATTTGTTGTTACATATTCATACATGCACATGATATAACAATATAATTTGACAAATATCCCTCTCTAACACTTGCCCACTCCCTCACCTCCTCTCTTCCTCTGGACCCTTTCTTTTACTGATATCCCTTTTATTTATTTATTTTTACTCTTCCAGTTTTGATTGATTGCATGGGAATTATTTAATATCTTAGAAGTGCAAAATATACTTTTTAACCCCCATTTTCCCTTCCCTTCTCCCCTCCCATCCTCTCTCCTCTCTTGCCTCCTATTTCCTCTACTCTACTAAACTTCCTTTAGCTTGTCTATTAATTTGTATTTGAATAATTCTTTATCCTCATAGCTTCTTAATTTCTACATTCCTTCCCTTGCTCTCCTTTAGGGATTTCCTTTCAGTATCAAGTTTTCTATATTCTCACTGTTTTTCTTGTAGTAGGAATCTGAAAGTCTTATAATGGGAAAGTGCTTAATGATTCTGGGCTGGGCGTCACAAATTGAAATACCTCCTATATCACACATTATGTAGGTAGAGTCTATCTGTGACAATGCAAGCATTGTTTCTGGCAAATTAAAATGCATGTCATTTCTTTTTTCGTATTTTTATTTTAATTTATTTTTTATTAGTGCATTATAGTTTTACATAATGATGAGATTAGTTGTCACATATTCCTAGATGCACACAATACAGCAATATACTTTGTTCAATATCCCCTACCCCCAGACACCCCTCTACCTCCTTCCTCCCATCCCCTGATCCCCCTGCCTTTCTTCTGGGTCCTACATTGTTCCTAAAAACCCCAAATACAGTGACATAATTCTTATACCTATGAAGAACATTTTAAAAAATATATGACTATAATATATACAGTGACATTTGTCTCAGTTCCAACATTTCCCCTTTTCCTCCTTTCCTATCATCCCTTATTATTCTTCAAAATATTTAACAACAGGATTAAATATTTATGTTTTTGTACAGGTGTGCAGCATAGCTTGTTCAAATATTTTATGAAGTATCTTACAACTGTATCTCGTAAATATTAACATTTGGCATTTTTGTTCTAATATATGAGTTTGTCTGCTTTACTCCCAAGCCTGGGTTTAGGTCCAGTCTCCACAAATGAAGGATACCATTCGGCCCTTGACTCTGTGTTTGACTAACTTCGCTCAGCATGATTTCTTCCAATGCCATCCATTTACCTTCAATAGATGCAATATCATTGTTTCTAATAGCTGAGCAGAAATCCATTGCATATATACACCAGAGCTTTTGGATCCATTCATCCAGTGAGGGGTATCTGGGTTGGTTCCATAATTTCGCTATTGTAAACTGAGCTGCTATGAACATAGATTTTGCTGTGTCACTGTAAAGTGCTGATTCTAACTCCTTTGGGAAAATACCCAGAAGAGTGATAGCTGGGTCGTATGGTGGATCCAACCCTAATGTTTTGAAGAGTCTCCACACTGCTTTCTAGAGTGCTTGGACCAGTCTGTAATACCACCAACAGTGTGCTAATGGTCCTATCTCCCAACAACCCCTCCAGCATTTGTTATTGTTTATATTCTTCATCTTTGCCACTCTAACTGGAGTGACGTAAAAATCTTAATGTAGTTTTGATTTGCATTTCTCTGATTGCCAGTGATTTAGAACACTTTCTCGTGTATTCATTGGCTTGGTCAATGTCCTCTG
>PVKS010021895.1:0-34517 GCA_004027875.1 Aplodontia rufa | reverse complement strand
ATGTTGCTCTTTAAAGTCTGATTCATACTGTAGTGTTCCTTAAACACAATTGGGATGTAGTGTCAGGTGTAAATGTATTCCATAGTGCTTAAAATATCTTTCCAACTACTTTTTCAGCCCAAAAGTAAAGGCTCTATGATAAGAGCAATAGGATATCTCTGTGTAGGACACAGACTCCCATTTACTAGAATACAAAGGCCCTCGTTTGTCAAAAAGAGACTCCAGAGCTTGAAGCTAGTAGAATTTAGGTAGATATTCATTAGTAGGAAATTTTAGAAATTGAATCCCAGCAGTAATGATAAAATAACTAGTGCATAGTTGGTTTTTTTCAATAACTAAATCATTTATTGATAATCACAAACACATTGGATATTTACAAGAACTTGAAGATTTAGTCTATATTAACTGTTTGGGATGAGAACCTTTTCTTCATGGGTCACTTGCTAGATTTGACTCCTTTCCACTCCTGTCCTGCCTACCATTAATGCTTTTGAGTAAATTTTAAGAGAAAAGTAAAAGAAAATTTGTGACCATATGGAAAAGCAGCTTGAAAAGTGGTAGCCAGCAGACAGATTTTATTATTTTATGAAAAGAGTAAATAAGTGGAAACAAGTGGAACTTTGCAGGTGGCTCAGCGGGCAGCCCAGCTGCAGGAGGCCCTCCTGCACTGTGGGAGGTTCCAGGATGCCCTGGAGTCCCTGCTCAGCTGGATGGTGGATACTGAAGAGCTCGTGGCCAATCAGAAACCCCCATCTGCAGAGTTCAAAGTGGTGAAGGCCCAGATACAAGAGCAAAAGGTAAGTTAGTGAAACCTTTGTATTGTGTTCCATATTAAGTCCTAACAATGAGGGTGAAAATGTGCCTCCTTGCTTATATTGGTAAGATATCCTAGTTAACTCGTTTTTGCTGCTCTAGATGTTATTTTGGTAATTCAGCCAGCATTTATCTAACATCTGCTCTGGTCCAGGCATTATTGTAGATGCTGGGGATGCATCACTGAATTAAAAAACCACAATAGTTCCTCATTGAGTGTAAAGTCTAGTGGGAAGGGAGGGATAAGGAGAGAGGCAGTAAACCAAGTAAATACATAAGCAAGTGTAAGTTAGACAGCAGTAAAGCAGGGATGAGGGCTAGGAATCAGGAAGTGACACAGCAGCAATGGAGGCAGGAAGTGCTAGAGCAGAGGGATCTGTGTGTGGTTTTGAACAGGGTAATCAAGGAAGGCCTCAATGACAAAGTGACATTTGGACGGAATGATTGCTCCTTTATACAGTAGGCTTATCCATATGAAATTTCCTTTTTTATGGATCAAATACTGGCAGTTTCTTAAAGTTTAATTAGTACTAAAGAGGCAACTATTTGATTCATTTATGATCATCAATGTGCCACTGTTTCTTGTGAAACTCTAAGACTGTCCAACTGGAAAAATACAGTCTGTATAGGGATAACTACTCAGGACCAAATGTACAGTTTTGGACTCCTGATTATAATAGTTACAAAACATTTAATGGCATTTGCAATAGTGGTTTGTCAGATATAACATGAAATGACAGGTGGGGTGGGACCTAGTAAGCAGCACAGTTGTGAGATTTCTCCTGTGCAAATTTAAAAAAAGGGAGTGGGTTACTTTTATGTTAAATTACCTTTTGCATTTAAAATTTTTAATTAAAATTTGTTTATCTGCCTATCCCTGGCTTTATTTTACTGAGAAAATTTAATAATAACATAAAATTTTAGCAATTTTGAAATATAAATGTTTTCAACACAAAAGAAATGGTTATTAGGGGAGGTGCTAGGTATGCTAATTAACTTTCTTTAATCATCCCTGATTGTACACATACGTCAAAATGTCACATTGCACCATAAAGATGCGCAATTGTGTCTGTTAAAATTTTTTTAAAAACTTCCACATGTAAAGCTTGCTGAGCACTATAATTTCTGTATTTCATACCATCTTTCTAAAGTTGTTTTGAAAACTTTAGCACATTGGGAAATTATACCTATTAGGAAAAAGTTAGAGGGAAGGATTAAGGAGATATCATAAAAGGAATGTATTTTCAGTTATTTTTGAATACTGTAACTTTGCCTTTCACAGTTTATTTTCCCAGAGTTAGTGATGCTTAGCCAGCAAAATTCTTTGTTAATTTTACTTTCTTAATTGCCAGAGGCTTTCCTATTAAAGTTTATCATAAGTAATCCAATTAATTAGTTCCTCTTGTTGCCTAAACCACCTGTTACATACTTTGATTATATAATGACTCAAACCTGTGTCAAAAGTGCACTCCCTTCTTTTTAAACATGTATTCCTCTTACCTCTGGCCTTGGTAGTCTTTCCCAAAGTGTTCCTCTAGCATTTCACTTCTGGGTAGCATTTTGCTTCAATGGTCCTTAAGCACCATTTAGGATCAGATGAAGGAAGCCAGAGCCCATGGTGCCTTGCACACCTGTGCCTTCCTCCCTTGCTCGTTGCTGTAACATAGTCCAGCAGTTGCTGAGGAGCTGTGTATTTTCAGTAGGGTAGAAGGAGGTAATCCTTGAGTTCTGGCTCCCTGTGGCAAACTTTTCATTCCAGGCATCTTAAAATGTGCCAATGGAATTTTGTTTCTGCTGGTAAATCCTGAAATAATAGAATTGTCTAGCCAGCTTTGGGGATTTCTGAAGTGTTCCACACTCTCTTCCATTTGGAAATGAAGGCCGTTTTTGAGTTTTCTTACTTAAAGGATTTTAGGAGCTAGTTGCACTTGGGAAAAGGAGCCAGTAGCCTAAGACTTGATAACTGGTGAACTTGGTGTGAGTCTTAACTTCCTTGTCTATAACAGATTAATGTGGGAAAGGGCTTTGAAAAGAGTAATGATTTATACTTATGATTTTTGTTTTGACAGAGTAGGTAATTGTTGAATGTTTAAGGCATTCCTATTTTATTTATTTTATTAAAAAAGGGGGATTTTGCATTTTATTCACGATTCTACTCTATAACTTTAGATTAATAATTAATCCTGAAGAGTTTAGTGACCTTATCAATATTAGTTCTGTCTACTAGGGAGAGCCTGACACAGTGCCTGACATAGTAGTGATGAATCATTAAACCAAATGAGTTATTTTTAAAATTCCATTTCTCAGATTGTTTCTTGTGTGCACCCATACAAAATGTATATTGCTATCACAATATCAAAAGTATTTACACTACATTTAACCTTATGTTTACTTAATTATTCTCAGGCTGTTTTAAATATCTAATGTTTTGTCTCAAGCTTCTCCAAAGATTGTTGGATGACCGCAAATCCACAGTGGAGGTAATCAAACGAGAAGGGGAAAAAATTGCAGCGACAGCAGAGCCTGCAGATAAAGTGAAGATTTTGAAACAACTGAGTCTCTTGGATAGTAGATGGGAAGCATTGCTTAATAAAGCTGAAACAAGGTAACTTAAATACTTCTAGCTAATTTGAAAGAGCAGCAGTGACCTTAGAACTGTGTACTTTGTGAAAAACTTTCTTCAAATCCTTGTTCTCCTATGTTTATCACGTGTGGAAATATAGGTGGCAAGGACTGTGATGCCCCTCTTCTCATTCTTCTAATGACAGTCTCTTGTAGTCACCAGCTGTATCCCAACCCTATAAGAAAGCACATCCCTTGGGTGTGATTTAATTTTAATACGTGGTTATTTGCCTGCCTACCACATATCAGACACAGAGGTAGGCCTTAGGTTACATAGGTGAGCTGGACCGATCACCTCTACCCTCAGATAAGATGCAGACCATATGGTTTATGGCCATTGAAAAGTGTGATGTTTGGAAGCAAAAATGCAGGGTTCTTTGGGAGCATATAATAGGAAGAACCTAGACGAGCTAGGAAGTGACATCTAAGCTGTGACTTAAGGGAAATTAGCTAGGTGGAAGGGTGCTCTAACTTCATGAAGGCCAGGAAGCCGAGAGCATGCTTCCACTGGGCTCTTGTTCACAACATGCTTCTTATTACAGAATCCTAAGTATTTTTTCATTTCTGCATTGATACTGCATTGAATATTGTTAAACATAACTCCATTGAAAAGCAGTCACCTAGAATGGTTGGGTTGAATATGAATGATCCACTGAACAGAATGAGTATGTTCCATAAATTCTTACCTTCATTGGAACTAGAAAGTGAAAGAGAACTATTTGTTAATCCTGGATTATGGAGTGGAATTAATAGTTTTAAAACCACAAAATGAGGTACTTTTAAAAGTCTTCTTGTTCTTTAACATGTGTTAACAGATTAAACCTTCTGTGTAATGTCCCAAGATAGTGAGCCTGAGCTGCCGTGGAAGATGCTCTCAGTGATTTATTTTTTTAAAGATGAACAAATAAATGTCTACATTGCAGCTTTACTGCTACAACTGGTCTTCTTTTCCTAAAACCTTTGCAGTGATATCACATGGAGGGATATTAGTGATAATTATGATTCACACTTAGATTTATTGCTCACAATTTCACTCATGGCAAATTAAACACAATTACAAATTGATTCTAAATGAGTATTTGAATTCAGAAAGTCATAGATAATCCAGAAGTAAAAAAGAATGTAGTAATTTTATTGTTTTTTAATCAAATTTCCACTGAAAACTTAAAAATTATGTGTATATGATATAGTATGTAATGATACAGAAATTAAATTTGGGACTTGTGCCAGTTTTCCATAATTCCCTTTGTCTTCATGGAAATCTGATTCTTCAAATCTAATTCCTTACTTCAGTTAAGCATGATAAGAAATTAGGACAACAACCACTCTTGATCCTGGCAGAAATAATATATAGGATTGGATAGTAAATCAGGTACTCTGGCTGCAGACCACTACAGTCACCTATGCTAGAGAAGAGCTGAGGACAGTGGAAGCAGATTATGCTCATGATTCCTCTGGATCTGAGCAAAAGTGTTTCTGGTTGTAAAGAAAATTCTTACTAATTCTTTTCTCTCCATAGTTTAGCCTATAAAATATTAACTATTGCTTCTGGCAAATACATGACACATACTTTTTATAAAGTGGAAAGCCATTAATTCTTCTAAGTAGGGCAAAGATAGAAGTCTTTCAGACTTTGAATCCAGTTTTCACTGTTTGGTTTAAAGGCAGTCTCAGTACCTGGTGCTACAATTGAGATTAATATATGAATGAGGTACTTAAACAGGACCAACCACAGAATATTTAGTATATATCAACTATTATTGTCATTATTGCTGCCATTTTAACAGCATTATAATTATTACTGTAATTATTAGTATTATTAGAAGATTACTTCAAACTTTCCAGAGATTTAGGTATTTTAAGGATATCTGTTGTTCAACTTTAATTTTATTTAATAGAACTATTCTAACTTATCCTTTAATTGTTAGAGATTCAAATTTTAACCGTAGATGATTTCTACAAAAAGTGTTCAGAGTGGAATGGAGGAGCATGACTACAGATTTTTGTTGCATATTTCACACATTTTTCATGCCTAAATGACCTTTATCTTGGCACGTTTGTAGGAATCGTCAGTTGGAAGGTATCTCCGTGGTAGCACAGCAATTTCATGAAACCTTAGAACCATTGAATGAGTGGCTCACGACCGTAGAAAAGAGGCTGGCAAATTGTGAACCCATAGGAACCCAAGCATCTAAACTTGAGGAACAAATTGCACAGCACAAAGTAAGACATAAATCACACATCAGTAAGACTCAGTTTTCCATTTGTTTTGTGGTTTTGTGACATCAATTTCAAGTTATGTACTATTGTTATGCATACTTGCAAACTAAATCCGTTTCAAATGTCATCCTTTAGTTCTGTTTATGTTTCCATTTTCATTTTTATTTGTCCATTCTTTTTGTTTTTCTCTTTTCTTTTTTTAAACTTTATTTAGGCCTTAGAAGATGACATCACCAGTCACTGTAAACATTTACACCAGGCTGTTAGCATTGGCCAGTCCTTAAAGGTTTTGAGCTCCAGGGAGGATAAAGATATGGTGCAGAATAAATTAGACTTCTCTCAAGTGTGGTATATTGAGATTCAAGAGAAAAGTCACAGCAGGTCTGAGCTTCTCCAGCAGGCCTTATGTAATGCTAAGATTTTTGGGGAAGATGAAGTTGAGCTGATGAACTGGCTGAATGAAGTGCATGACAAACTGAGCAAGCTCTCAGTCCAGGATTACAGCACTGAGGGGCTATGGAAGCAGCAGTCTGAACTCCGGGTATTTGGATTTATTTTCTTTTCTTTTTTACCATTTCAGTTGTCATTATTTTGTCAGTCTTCCTTATTTCTGTATTATTTTACATCCATTATGATTTAAATGATTCTCTGTACTCAGAAAAGACCTTGACTATGTAGATAGGATATTTTTTTTAAAGGACGTCACTTTTAAACAAGGTTGAATTTATCCAATTAGCAGGATTTTGCACTTTCCATTTTGTTACTTGATTATTGTATACAAAGACCTAATAATTAATCAGTACTTGAGTACCTCCACAGAGTCCACTCTCCTAGGGTCCTAAGTATTTCTACAAAGGAGAGTGCTCTGAATTATGATAAATCATATGGAACGTGGGGCACAGTGGTAAACAGAAGAAACATAAACATGAGAATAATAGATGTGTGAAAATGTGAGGTGCTTACTCAAATATTTCTCGATGAAATCTAAAGTTCTCTGTGACTGACAAATACTAATACTGATTTGATTTTTTCTTCACCCACCTAAAAATGATACCTGTGTTTTTAGGCTCTACAGGAAGACATCCTACTCAGGAAACAAAATGTAGATCAGGCGTTACTAAATGGTTTAGAACTACTTAAACAGACCACAGGTAAGAGATCTATGAAGTCAGGAAATTGTGCAGTTAGCGTTTTGCATTGCTTTCAAAATATTTTAGGGACTGGGCATGAGGGAGGAGACCCTTAATAATTCTGCGCCTGTTCTAAGACTTCATTCTGGAGAATGCTTTGAAGGCTAGTCAAGGGGGGAAGTGGGGTTAGAACATGATCTCACTTTTTTCTCATGATCTCACTTGAGTCCTTGGTGGACATTGTGTATTACTCATAACATAAAGCACTTTGGCACAGGACCTAGTTGGAGTTATCTTGGTTTTCCACTTGCAGAAGGCAGATGAACACATAGGTTGTAGACAGTTGTTTTAAGGTAGAGCGTGTTGCAATGACACATATTGTGGCAATACACTGGCCTAAATAACTTCTCTGTGCTTGAATCACCAAGAACACAAATGCTTGATTCAACATCTGTATGAGATGATTTTTGGAATGGCTTAGAGAACCTAACTTGTTTTAGTGATTCCTTTGGCCACAGGAAGGTTTCAGTGCCTATATCCAGTTCAGCAGCATATGTGTACAGAGAACAGTTACCATTCATTTTAAGTTGGGGAAATGCAATATAGTACCTAGAGTCTTGAACTGGAAGTCGGAAATCCAAGACACAATTTCTGTGTCTAAAAAGGAAGTAGAGGCAGGTAAGGATCTATTAGAATGGTGTAGATGAATAATGATTAGTAAGAGCACAGAGAAGTTAAGTATCCTACCCAGAGTAACCTAACTTTCAAGTCATGAAGTCTGTGAACTAGATGAGCTAAACCAGAGCATTTCTTAAACTCCTGTGTTTTGAATACTAAAAGTATCATAAGATGGTAGCAAAGGTGCTGCTTTCCTTATAACTAAAGGCACTGTATTCTTTTCCAATTTTTGCATTTGTACTTATAGAATTGATCAGAATTGTAAGCAATCCTGGGACATATTAAAACCTTGGGAAGGGTTCTCTGGGTTCAGATCATCTTTAGAAAAATGTCTCCTTTATTTCCCCAAGAAAATTTCATCAGTGTACAATAATATCCCTACTTTTTTTCCCCCTTTTCATAACAAATAACCTCTTTGGAATTTTAGGTGATGAAGTCTTAATAATTCAAGACAAATTGGAGGCCATTAAAGCAAGGTACAAAGACATTACCAAACTGAGCACTGATGTGGCCAAGACTCTGGAACAGGCATTGCAGCTCTCAGGGCGGCTGCACTACACGCACGAGGAGCTGTGTACATGGCTGGACAAAGTGGAGGTGGAATTACTTTCATATGAGACTCAGGATCTGAAAGGAGATGCAGCGAGCCAAACACAAGTGAGACAAAAAGTATGCCCTGGTTATACATGTTGCATCAGTGCGTTGTCCTTCAGGGAGTCTCATTCACAGAGGAACCAAATTATACTTGCCTCGTGTCATCACTAAGATACTGAAGGATACCTTGTTGGGCGGAGACCCATCAGAAATTGGCATCAGATCAACTGTTTAAACTTTCAGGAACCTAGAGATAAAAACAGCATATTGTAATTTGCAAGAGCCTCAGTTGAGCATATCACTTATTACAGAAAAGACAGAAGGACAAAGGCAGGAGAAAAAAGGGAAATGATTCTTGTTATAGAGCCATGTCCTTTTGGTTGGAATAACAACATTTCTAGTAGATAAATGGGTAGCATGGGGTGGGTTTTCTGATTATAGCACACAAGTAGTATACTGCCTTACTGGCCGTTCTTCTTTTCAGAAATATCAGCCCTTGTTTTATCACCCTGAAGTATGATCACGTATGGGTGAAAGGGAGTCAGGGAGGTCAGGCTCACTGAAACTGTAATGACTCACATAGAATGATTTAAAACCAGTACATCCTCATTTTGAAGGTCTCATTTAATCCTGACTTGGAATAAACTCATTATGTTTAACTTTTTCTGTTACCTGATTACTTAGAGGTTCCCAGAAAACAAAGAATAATACATGTTAACTTGGTTTTGTTTTCCACATTTAAAATATATTAAATTTCAAAGACAAAAGGTTGCCACATTGATAAATGCATTTGTTCTTTGAACATCTTTTGGATATCCTTTCTTTTCTTCAAAGCAGCTTTAAATAATAATGCTTTATTTAACTCAGCTAACCCTAAGGGGACCAAAGCACAGCCTTATTGGCCAGAAAAGGACTCTCACCCCAAAAACAGTTAAGGGAAAATCTCCTTTTCACACTCTTAACCTTATATTTGTATGTTTTCAGGAATTAAAAAAGGAAGCCAAGAACAACAAAGCCTTATTGGATTCCCTTAATGAAGTGAGCAGTTCTTTGCTGGAACTGGTACCGTGGAGGGCAAGGGAAGGACTAGAGAAGATGGTAGCCGAGGACAATGAACGCTACCAGTTAGTAACTGACACCATCACCCAGAAGGTGGAGGAGATAGACGCCGCCATTCTGCGATCACAGCAGGTAGGGACAAATGGTTTGTCATCTAAGCAATAAATCTTCTCCAACTGTTGCCACGGCCTTTACCTGAACAAAGATGTCCATTAATAGTGTTTCTATTCATTTGTTGTACTTCAAAAATAAAAGGGGGGATTTGAATAGAATTTGACTGTGCTACATGTGAGTGTTAGGGCAGGGCTAATCTGTACATTGTTAACAGCCGTTTGCCCTTCAGATTTACCCGTTCCATGCCAGGCACTGGGGAGATCAACCCTGCCTTCCCAACAAAATGCTTTTTGTCTACATATTTGCATATCACTAATATTAAGTCTGTGCCTTGACTCAGTCAAATCTTTTTACAAGTAAATATTCTGAGTTGGTATGTAAGTTAGTATTAACTGTCGATTTATGTATGGTGATGGCAAAAAGAAAATGTATTCTATTTTAAAAAGGAAATAATTTTGTTGATGATGTGGAGATTTTTCCTAAGATGACTGAATGGTAAAAAAATTATAGTTTCTGACCTGTCTGCAGCTTGTGTAGGGTTTAATACTCCAGGGTTTTAGAGATACCCTGCCCTTAGCCACAGCACCACAGAAAGCTGTGGCACTGAGTAGGAACCTGGAAATAGCAATTTGTAATACATGTCTTGATTAACTTTTACTGAAATTCTGTACTATTTACATGAAGTCATCAGACTAGTTACAAACTTTCCACGTGGAGGTTAGTATGGTATTGCAGGGTCCTTGAGAGCAGAGCTTGGGAAGGTATGTGACTATGCTTTTACTAATGAGTCAAAAGCAAGAAGCACAAATCCAGCAGATTCTGTGGGAGCAACCAAAATTAATTTTCAAATGTTGCCATAAAAGTGCAATTTATATAGACCTAAAGTATAATGCTGCATTCCTTATTTTGGTACAGTGACCTAGACTTACAAAAGCTGCTGAAATACAACAATAGCAAAAGCTCTGCCTAAGAAATTTTTGTGAAGGAGGGCATTCATGACTGGAATGTGTTTGCCTGATTCTGTTTTTAAAGTTTGGAGGAATTTGTATGCCTCATTATTATAGGAAAATAAGTGGGTTTATTTATGAAGTTTATTCAGCTATTTAAAAATACCGATTTTTTTCCCCACTGAAATTTATTTGAACATTTTAAAAGTACTGATGACTTCTCAAAATAGTAAGACAAGTACTCTGTACCCTGGTGAGTAAGATTTTCTTGAGAAATTAGGATAGATCAGTTTGGTGAAATGAGATGGCAATAAGAGGGCAAGGTCAGAGGTTGAGTTAGATTGGTTAGTATTGATGCATATTCCCTGATCTTTGTCAAGGCCCTAAACTGTAGCCCAGTTTTATTTGATGTTTAGCAAATTTTTTCCAAAGTGGGCTGGGGCAGTCACTTAGCAGTTACAGTGCTTGCCTTGAATGCACAAGGATGCGGGTCTGTACCCCAACACCATGTATACAGCAAAGTGTCAGAGCACCAAAAGCCAAGTAAAAAACTAAATAAAATTGATTCTCTCTGTCTTGTCTCCCTCTCCCCCTCCCACCCCCTCTCACTGTCTCTCTCCCTCTTAAAAATTTTTTTTTCTATAAAGTTAAAATAGAAAAGTATCCAGGTCAGTGTAAGACTTCTAGAACCTAAAATATATGTCCTTCAGGAAAATAATGATTATTGTGTTTTTTTCACCCTGACAAAATCATTTCTTATAGGAAATTTTGCTATTTTTCTGAAGCACTATACAAAATTCATTAAAAATATGTAAACACTTTGGACTGTATCTTTCTTGCTTTCCTTTCAATAGAGTGTGAACTTGGGCATGCCAAAAGTCTTACTATCAATAAGTCATACAGCTAGCATCAGTGTCATTACTGTCTCTGGTTGTTCGTGTGTATACTTACTATCTGCTTTACGTTGGAATACCTGTAAGTCTGCCCAGTGAATGACCTACAGGAAGACCAATGGTACATAAAGGTGTTTAGACCTGAGGGGGACATATGTGAGCAGTACCTGGTGAAGCAACTTTCCTGTGATCCCCCAGCTAGTAAATGACACTAGTTGGAGCTAGAATTAATCCACATATAATTTACCTTACTATGGCAACTCCTTATAAATAGCATAGACAGGAAAAATCCAGGGAGTGATCCTCGTTCCATCTTTCTGCAGTAATATGAAGAAAGTACCATTTTGTGGCAAAATGGAAGTCTCTAATGAAAACATGTTCAGCTATAGGGGCAGTAGAAATTGAGAATGCAGTATTAATGGATCACAGAACATCACTCTCTAGGGATGCTGAAGAGCAGGGTGGGCATTTGCAATACTAGTTTGGCAGAGATCTAATTTTGCCCTTAGGAGAGAAAACTCAAAATTAATGATTGTCAAGTTTATAATTTATACTGACGTTAGTTTATAAGCTTGCTTAAAATAATAGATGTTTAGAATTAGGACCAGAATATAGTTTGATACTGAAGTTTTTGTTTTCTCTTTCACCCAATGATGATGCATTCAGAAAATATAAAAGGAATTATGAACAACACATATCTTTAGATTTGAATGTTAGCCACGTATTTTGTGCTATTTTATGTTGTATAAATTATGTACTGTTCTCTATCTTTTATTCATATGAAACATGGATATGATCTGCCCTTAACTCATCTTCTTAGACATACTTTTAGTTATATCCAATTTGTTTTATTAACCATGACGCTACTCTGAATATATGCACACCACAGTTGTGGGTGAGGTGTGTGCTTTGAATATAACATGGTAATTTAAAATTTTAATTCTTTGTCTCTGAATGGCCTGCCAAGCGAATGTCTCTTACTTTATATTTTGTCCAGTATTAAGGTTGTTTATATGCAGTCTGCTTCCTTTATATTATTATAACTTGCTTTTTAGAGTTCACCAAATGCATATGGACTTTGTGAACTCTCAGGCTGCTATCAAAGAGTGTCCTGACTTCCAAACACCAATATGAAAGATGTCCAGAAAAACGTGGAAAGGAATTAAAGTTTGGAGGGAGAGGGGAAGGGATCATATAGACATCTCCCAATTAGCATGTACTCTGTAATGCTGTTCTTAGTGGAGTTTTGGCTTGCCTTGGTTAAGTTTCTATGTTAACACTATATCACAGTAACAGTTTTGAAAAGATATTCCACTAGGTTTTGAAATCATAGGGGCAGGGGCCCTATGTGAATTCCAGTGATGTTTTTCATCATTTGGAAAATAATTGAATAGTCTCACTTATAAGAGCAAATGAGTGAAAACTACATGCTCAGTGCTTCCTGTCAACAAATCCCTAAAAACTGATTCTCTAAATTTCCAGGCATTGGTATATGAAGAGGATATACTTGTTTAAAATAATTGGACCCATTTGTTACTTTTAGGAAGCAATCTGAGTGGAGCAAGGCAACTTAGCATATAGTGATGTTGAGCTAGACTGCCTCTTTCTTGCTGCAGTGCATGCCACTGAGTTAGAAACTGTACATGCTTTTGCATTTTACCCTATTTTTTTATATATATAAACAGAGAGGGACAGTAAGAGAGAGCGAATCAACTTTATTTAGTTTTTCATGTGGCTTTTGTTGTTCCAACACTTTGTTTTGTATGTGGTGCTGGGGTTTGAACCTGCGTCCTCGCGCATGCCAGGCAAGGGCTGTTACCACTCAGCCCCTGCTCCAGCCCCTGCTTTTGCATTTTAAACCCCTTCAAAGGAGCCCTTCTGTGTTGCTATCTTTCTGTAATTGCACATTGAACTAAAAAAGCTCTATAGAAATTGGTAAAGGCAGGTTTGCTTAAATGTATCCTAAGTTAAGACCACAGTGATTGCTTAAACTCAGAGAAGTTAATTGTTCTTTGCCTCTTATAAATATACAACATTCTGAAGTTGCTAAAATATGGTATATCATTGGGCTTGGGAATTCCAGGGACTCCAGCAATTCTAATTGCTTTGCTTCTGTAAGTGGCCCCGTACTAACCCTGGAATAAAGACCCCTGGGATGGTGATGCAGCTGCTGTGATTAGGAATCAGCCTTGGAGAAAAATACCACCTGTTTCTTTCTTTTAAAAGACCAGAAGGAAACATGCCCTGTGGAAACAAGATTTATTTAGACCTTCCAGGGTGTAGGGGAGGGAAAATAGGAATAATGAAAATCAAAATGGAAGGAAGTGTTAATCAAAGGAAAGTGGTAAGATCCCCAGCCAGAGGAAGGGAGCATAAAAGGATGTCCTTGAGGTTAAGGTTTGCTTATCATTCTGTCTTGAAAAATCTTCATTCCCACTCACTAGAAACTCTCTGAGTAAGTAGAGATTGGAAAAATGTTTTAAGTCAAAGCTTATTACTTACTGCTTGTGATACTTGAGCCATTTCTTAGTGAAATTACGTGAATATTTTGGATTCCTAAAGCTTAAAGAATATGTAAGCACAAACAGTATGTAACCTGGGGGTTGGGGATGGAGGCAACAGTGCAGTTCCTGAGCTCAGACCACTTGGTTAAAATCTCAGGTCTAACATTTACTATCTGGGTCATCTTTGGTAAATTAGTTAACTTCTCTCTTCTCTACAGTTTTCTTGGCTGCAAATAGAGTTAATGGTAGTTCCCATATCTGATATCTGTTGTCAGGATACAAGGAGCTATTGAATGTTAAACACTGAGAACAATGTTTGTAGAATGCTGGCAGTATGGTTTCAGTGTAGAGAGAGCCACTTAAAGTGGCTTTCAGTAACTTTAAGGAAATTTCTGAAATGTGAATTCTACATGGTGGGAGTCACAAAGGCTATGGCTGACAAATAGTTAAGAACATTTTCCAGAACGCAGTATGGGTGCTGAGATTATCAACAATTTATTTAAAGCCAACTTTTGCTACATATACAAGCACTAAGCAAAGTTATTAAAACTTGCTATAGTAACACTGTTGTTCTTTGTGTTGCTCACATGTAAAAATTAGCCATTTTTATGGTTGATTAGAATTACACACCAGTCATTTGGAATGAGTCATATCCCTGTGGCTGTTTCATTTGTTGCTTAACAATAAATATTTGCTAAATTAATTTTTTAGATTTCTCAAAAGGGCAGAAGGGAAATTTCTGCTTGAAGCCTTGTTTTCTTTCAGCAGAGCAAATATTTGATTTCATTAAAGAAACAGTGTTTGAGTTTCAGCTTTCCATTTTGGCAACTTAGATGGTATCATCAGGCTATTTTTCATTGGGTACTTTTTTTTAAGGGAGAGACATCATTTTAAACTAATATTAGAAGCAACCTGACTTTCCCTATTATGAATGTCATACTTTTAGCCGCTTGAACACAAACACAAGAGGTTCGGTGATATGTCAGTTTATATTTTGCAGGATAAATGGAAGAAAAAAAATACTGCATGACTGTTAAATCTTATCTAGAGATCTTGCAGCACTGAGGTGGAAAAGTCCAGACTGTTTTTCTCAGTCTTAGACTCTTCTGAGTGAATCATGTAGGTCAGACTCTGCTGCATCTGTGCTGCATATGGCCTAAACACTGATAATCCACACTTAGAAGATTCCTTTACTTCTTACTCATGGGGCCTTTCTACACACGTGAGCTTGTTGGATTAGTCCATGAAATGTTTTTATGTTTTCATGTTGACCAATAACTACTAATGAGTACTTCAGTTTGAAATCGAACAATGACCTAAAAAGTATGAACCAGAAGAAGATAGACTTTTTTCAAAAGGCTTCTTAGTTTCCCTATAATTAGGGAAAATCTACCTAGAAGCTTGAAAATTTTACCTCATGGCGAAGAGGTACAGCAAAACACTGGTTGCATCTGAGTACATCCTATCTAAGAGCAATTTAGCAGTACATATCTAAAAGAGGAAATGCAAGCAGGAACTTGATTACCCATAGAGTTGCTTTTTTTTTCTTTTCTTTTCGTTAATTGAGCCTCTTTTAAGATAACTGAGATTCACACGCAATTGTAAAGAATCATACAGAGAGACCCCATTATACCATTATTCAATTTTTCCAATGGTGACATCTTCAATTATAGTGCAACATCACAAGCAGGATATTGACATTCATACAATCAAGATAAGAAACATTTCTATCACCACAAGGGTCCTTCATTTTTCCCTTCTGTAGCTATATCCATTCCCTCCCAATTCCTGGCAGCCACCAGTCTCTCTTTCATTTCTGTAATTTCATCATTGCAATAATGTGTGAGTTCTTTTTTAGCCACCGTTTCTTTCTCCTTTCCTTCTGGGGGTTGGGTGACGTAAAGATTAGATGTTTTACTATAGTTCCATGGTACCTGAGGCTCTGTTAATTTTTTCTCAGACTTCTGTTATTGAGTTTGGGTCATTATCTTATCTTCCACTTCATCAGTTCTTTCCTCTGTCCCTTTCATTGGTTTTTATTCCAGTTATTTCTCAGTTCTACTCATTCTTTAGAACTGCATTTCTTTGTGGAAGCTTTCTGTTTTGTGGCTGAGGCCTTCTGAGTTTTCATTTGTTTCAGCCATGAACATTCAGAAAATGGGTTTTAAAGCATCTTTATCATGGCTGCCTTAAAATCTCTTTCAGATAATTCTAATATCTCTGCTGTTCAGGTATTGGCATCTGCTTAATGAACTTCTTTAATTCATTTTGAGATATTCCTGGTTCTCCTATAATGTTACGTCTTGGATCTTAACTTTCTGACTTAACTGCTTTCTCTGATTCCACTCTGGCAGAAGAACCGGGTACCACCAGGTAGGGGTAGAAGTCCAGGTTCCCCATTCAGCCTCTTGACACCTGGGGGTGCTGCACATTGTTTCTGCTGGGTAGGAGTGGACTTCCAGCTCCCATGCCATCTCTACTGATACCCAGCAAAAGTAGCCACAGTGGTTAGAGAATGAGCAGTGGTAAAGATCCCCACTTCCCATGAGGCTTCCTTTGACGCACTCCAGAGGCAGGGAGTGAGGCAACTCTTGGTTGCTTAGTTGCAGGTGGAAACCTAGGATCCACATGTGGTCTCCACTGATGCTGTGTGCAGGGGCCTTGTTGTCAAGCCAGTGTGGATGAAAGTTCTGCCTGTAACCTTGGCCTTTGCAAGAGATTTGGGGAACCTTGCCTTGCCTCATGAAGGTGGGTGTCTAGACTCCTCTATCAGCTTTCTTGACATAAGTATGAGGAGAGCCATAGTTTTTCCTGTAGTGTTTGGTTGGAGTAGAGTAGTAACTATCTAAGCTTCCTGACTTGCATAGTTTCCGCTACCTTATCCTTTGACTAGAGAGAACAGGGTTGTCTTACGGCTTTGTCTGTGCCCATCGGTTTCAGGGTTGCCAGTTCCACTAGTATCCAGTCTTGGCTAGGTGAGGCACAAAGCAAACCCAGAAAACTCACCACCATAGTGTTCCTCAGGGCCCAAGGTCCACAGCACTTCTGCCTTCTTCTCTCCCCTTTGCGGTGACTTCTTAAATATGCTTATGTAAGTTCAGCTCTTCCATCATTCCCTGAGACCACATAGTATTGCATAGAGTTGAAACATACAAATTGTCTTCTAATCAATTTTCTTCCTGCACCTAATTATTCCCCTACCCTATCTGGATTTACAGCTTTTCTTCAAAAATTAGAAGTTCTGGTAGGACTAGACTTAAATACTTAGCAGTGTCCATTACCCATTAATTCTTCCAACTGAGGCCATTGTTACCATTTAACCACCAGTGCCTATGGTATCATTTGCCTACTTTATTCACCTATGATGACTACCTAGTCTGGAAGGGCATTGTGTTTTAACTGATGCAAGCATTGAAAATGTAGAAAATAATTAAAGTGCCTTTGATTTGGTAGTCACTATTTAGAGATTACAAAAAATTTATGCATGAGGGTATGCATACAAGTCTGTTTATATAGTAGCAAAAGAACTACAGAGAGCCTAATGAAAATGTCAAAGTATGCTAGAATTCAATGGTGCTGTTTAAAATCATATTTGAAAAATATAACATGGGAAATTGTTCATAATAAATGAAAAAGCAGAGGCTGGAGCTGTGGCTCATTGGTTGCAGTGCTTTCCTGGCATGCGCGAGAATGCAAGTTCAAACCCTAGCACCACGTACACAACGAAGTGTTGGAACAACGAAAGCCACAATGAAAAACTAAATAAAGTTGATTTTCTCTCTTTCTCTCCCTCTCTGTCCCTCTCTCTTTAAAAAAAGTAATAATAAATGAAAAAGCAAAATATGAAACTTTTTACCATATTTTCCCAGACCTTTACGTGTCTTTCTTAACTTCTGGAAGAAAATTTACTGAAATTTCAACAGTTTTAACTTTTGATTTTCTTCAGTATATGCTTTTGTTATTTGTGAATTTCTACCTTGATCATCAATTACTGGTAGAATCAGGAAAATAAAATCTCAAACTATTTATAAATGCTTTCAAAAATTTTTTTCTGCCATTAGTAAGATTTTAAAATGTTTAAAAATTATACAAGAATCATTTGGGGTATACTCTACATACATTGAGATGCATGTCTACACATTTGTGTATACAAGCATATATGGTATAGGAAGTACATGGAAACATTTCATTCTTTTTGTCTATGAATTGAGTATTTTGACAGCAAAATGCTACCTGGTATCATATGATGTGAGATGACAGGTGGAGTGGTTAAACATGGTATCTAGCCATTGACTCCTGTGGCTGTTACATTTGGGTAACACTCCTAAGGAGCAAATTACTAATTCTACCAAAGAAGAAGGCAGTGGGGTTCACTGTCATAAAATCATTAATATGGTATTCTGACTTCAGCATGTTTTAAGAGTTTGTATTTAATTACTCTGTGGAAACTTCCTCTTTATGACCTAGTCATTCTCACGAATTATTTCAGGATGCCATGAAGAGATAAACTCAGAGTTTCCATTTGTGTAATAAGGATATTTAAAAGAGATGTAGATAGGTGTTTTTCTGGCACCAGTTGAAGGAACTTGCTGACCTAATTATTTATATTTTGTTTAGTTTGACCAAGCAGCCGATGCTGAGTTATCCTGGATTAATGAAACAGAAAAGAAATTGATGTCTCTGGGTGACATCAGGCTTGAGCAAGACCAGACCTCTGCTCAACTGCAGGTTCAAAAGGTGAAGAAATGCGTTTCCAGTTACCTTGTAAATTATTTGCTGCTATGTTCCATGTCTAGAAAATAAGGTTGCATGATTTGCTTCTCAAGCCCCCTGTAATACAACTTGATATTTTCAACTACTTTGTCTAATTGTTTTTTCTTTTTTCTTTAAAATCTTTATTGGGTAAACCACAGACATTCACCATGGAAATTTTGAGACACAAAGACATTATTGATGAACTTGTTAAATCTGGACATAAAATCATGGCCACATACAATGAAGAGGAGAAGCAATCAATGAAGGTATAATTTTGTCCATATGACTGGTAGTGAGACTCTTGAATAAACAGCATGTGTTGAGCTTTAAGACCTAGAAAAGACTTTGCCTTTATCCACAGCTGCTGTACAAGCAGCGAAATCATTAGTTTTAGATATGTTTTCAGCTTACAGAATAACAATGAAAGGAATATTCCTACAGGGAATGGCCAAGAGGACAGACTTTTTTTTTAATAAACATAAAAGCTATTAAAGTTGGAGTTCTTGGCACACATTAAGCTTCAAATAATGTTAACTCTGTTTTTCCCGTCATTATCAGTATAAGCCATTGTTACTATGTATGTCAACTGTGGCTTATGTGCTTCAGGAAAATTTGGGACTTGAACTGAAATAAAACCCCAAATGTGCAGTTATCTCTAATGCTGGAATCCATTCTATATAAAGTTCCTATAAGCTATGTTTGGGGAAAATGAGCTGAGTAATTAAGGAAGGACCTATTGTGTGTATAGTTTTAATGACCTGCAAATTAGTAGAAAACCATCCACAAATAAAAATGTTTAATTTCATTCATATTCAGACACCTGAGCAGCCTAAAGAAATTAGTGTATGTTAACATTTCTTGTAGGAAAATATCCTGTGGCAAAAAACAAATACGTAGATCACATTTTAAATAATATATGTTGCTTTTAAAGTGTAACATAGATAATATAATGCACACTGTAATGATACTTACTCTTTCACATTCGCTCTACAATGCTAATCCATCTGTCTGTAATAGGATGTTCATTATTTTTGCCACGATTCACACATGAAAAATGTGGATCATATGAAATGGCTTATTGAGTGACTGTTGTGCTTTATCTTCTGCCATTGGCTTGTACTGTAAATTCATACTGTAATCAAGATCTCTGTGACCATGACATAAACTCAGTGTTTAGCACAATATTCTACTTTAATTCTAATATATGTAATTAATTTTATTGACTAGCAATTCCTACAGTTACACTTGCAAAACAAAAGTCTTGATTTTCTAGAAAATAATGTACATGTTGGTAGAATCTTAAGAAATTTGTTTTCTAGCCTCAAGGGTGTTATAAGAATTCTGCTTCTTGTTTGGAAAGTTCATTGTCTTATTCATAAAAACTTGAGGCCCTTCTTTAATTTAGAATGAACTTTCATACACAGAAACAATTACTTGGAGTAGTTTTTATGGATTTATTAATTTCTGATACATTGTTGTGTGCCTTCTCTATGCTGGGCATTTGGTGCTAGACAAAGTGTTCTGGAATACAGGTGCTAGTCGTCCTGACAATTAAATATATTTCATTACCTGATTTTCTAGAAAAAACTGGACAAGTTATTGAAGAACTATGATCACCTTTGCCAGATAAACTCAGAGAGGTATCTGCAGCTAGAACGGGCACAGTCCCTGGTTAACCAGTTCTGGGAGACCTACGAAGAACTTTGGCCATGGCTAACAGAAACACAAAACATCATCTCTCAGCTTCCTGCCCCAGCCCTTGAATATGACACTCTAAGGCAACAGCAAGAAGAACATAGGGTAAGCTGGGGGCAAAAGAAAATGTGGTATTCACCATTAAAAGAGAATCATGGTTTTGATGGGTTTTTTAAATGCTGTTCGACACTTTTCGTGGCTACAACGTCTTCGTATTCGGGTTTGTACAGTTTGCTTACCTCATAGTTGCTTAACCTGTGGCCTAGGATTGTAAGGAAAGATTCATGTGGGTGGAGCATGTTGAATATGCCATTAATTGCAATATGACTTTTACAGAATACTATGCATTGTAAACCCCCTGGATAGGGAAGAAATTCCCATTTTTAGATGCTAGGGAAATAAGCTTTGGAAGTGCTTTTAGTTTACACACATTGAATTTCTTTCCATTTGTACATGTTGACAAGTTTTATATTTCTTATGTAGTGGTCAGATCCATCTAGAATATAAAGGAAAATCAAATAATACAGAAGAGGCTTCATACATACAACATCATTGAGCTTGGAGAAAATGTTCAATATCATAAATATGTCCAAATGAAAATATCACAAAAACTATGAAAGGGAAGTATGCTGAAGTGGAAAGATAAATTATCCTAACCTTTCCCTCTAGTATACTAGTAGATGAGTATACTAGTGAGTATATTTACAATTACAAGTATATCATGTTTTAAACATAAATAAAATGGCAGTATGAAACCCTTGTTCCAGCAATTACTTAATCATTAACATTACTTAAAATTTTGCAAAGTATTGGATGAGAGAAAGTTCAGGACTCTCAGAATAAAATCTGGAGTCCTTGCTATTTATGGACTTGTGAACCTAGTTGTTTTCCCAGATCTGTACAAAATGTACTCCGAGATTAATCTGTGGGGGAAGGGGAAGAAAAAAGGGGAGAACTTAGGATATATTTCATCATTGTTTAGAATATGTGAAAAACTTAACTAATCTCATTTTTTTACTTTTTAAAATGTATTAGCATTGAAGAATATCTTTAAAGTATTTATTTGGAAAAAAGTTTTAGAGAACATTTTGTTTAAGGAAAAATGAAAATTTCATGGAGTTCTATCTAAATCATTTAGCAATAGAAAGACTTACAGACTATGTAGAATAAAATTTAATTTTAGCTTAAGTATTCATTTGTGGTAGAAATCCTGATGCCTATTCTCTGAATGATTTTTAATGTAAAGCGTTTCATGGGTATCTTCTGCTCTGAGGTGATTTTAACGTTGTTCACATAATATCGGATGGTAAGGAAGGGCCTATTATGGAACTGACAATTTCAAAATTTACTTAATTTCTCTTTTTGTACAATCTTTAAACTCAAAAAAATTTGGGATTGTATATATAAGGAAAAGAACAAAGGTTTGCAGCCAAGTCTTCAGATAGTTCAGACTACAAACTTTCATAATATTTGCAACATTCCAGAATGGCATTTCTTCTTCAGTTTTACAACATCTTTCCTTCCATTTGTGGGGGAAGATCTAGTTCATTCTAGTCAGGAATGAAAGCTGATTCCAAGGGCCATGTTACCAAGAATTAGATATCTTAAGGTCACACCAAGTGTTTCCAGCAGGATTAGACTCCAGGATCGTTTTTCCATATGAGGCAAAGGCATCTCTTATCTGGTCCTGTCTTCCGGCACACACTCCCAAGTGTAGGCATCCAGTCCGTGTTCTCTGGCGTGTTGTGGAGTGATCTACAAAAGGCTCATCTCATTGTCCCCCAGGCCAAGTCGCCTCTTAGGAGATAAGATCTCTGAGCAGCTCAAGAAACCTCAGCAGAGGTCGTGCATTTCACTCAGACTGTGAGCTTGTTTTCCAAGTGTGCATCAGGGAATACTGAAACCAGCATGTGTTACATCTCCAGCTCGCCTTTCCCACGCAATTTTATCATAGCTGGTATTGGCCTTACCACCTCCATTCTGTAAAGCAGCAGGAAGAGATGATCTGATTATATGAAATGAAAACGAGAAAAGCTCATTCTGGAACACCCAGGAGCTGGGTTGCAGGCTTGGGCTTCCTATGCCCTTATGTGCAGCATATTCGATTAGACATCCTCTTCCTTTTTAAATTGAATTTCTGTTCAGCCCTTTCTGAGAGTATTTTGAAATAACTTTCAGAAAAACTTTTAAAATAGTATGATACACTGGGGATAGTTGATGATGTAATGTACCAGTTTCGTCAATAAGAGCTCAGTGTTCCATATGACTGGTTTTTAATGGACACTTTGAATTTGAAACAAAACCAATTATGTGTCCATCCTGGTGATTCTTCTTAATGAATAATAGAAATTTAGATGTACAGAAAAAAATGGGTAGGTTATCTCTAGTCACTCTTTCCTAAATGTAATTCTCTCAGAGAAGGTCGTACATCTTAGGGGTTGGATAGCAAACCTTTGGAGATGGACCTTCTGGTGAGGACAGGGAACTGCTGATGAGGGAACTTGATCTATCCCATGGACAATTGAAAGGCTCCTTGGTGCTCCATGGAGGATGGCCTCAGAGAAACCTTCAGGCAAACATTCCCCAGGGAGTGATTTTGGACTTGACCCACAATAAGAGCTGCTCAACAGAGAATCCAGAATCAATGAACTGTAACAATTCCAGCTTTCTTGAGGCATGCAACACATCACTTCCAATAGCAGGAATGGGACTGCACCTGGATTCCGCCTCTCCTTGGTCATATAATGTCATTATATCTCTTGATTAGATGATGAAATTATGCAGCATAATGCCTGACACACCTTTTTCTTAAAATGCACCTTTCACATAATACCCAGCATATAGCTGTGTGATTTCCCTTACAGCTTTAACGTTTTAAAATAATGAATAGAAATAGACTCATTCATATGTATGTATAATGTGTATATGCCATATACTTGTAATGGATTCTAATATTCATATACAATATAATGTAATATATGTGCATCAATTTTATATTGGTTCAAATATGTAAAAGAAATGAATGCCTTGTGAGCTTACATCACCCTCACTTCCCTTTATCTTGAGGTTTTACTCTTCAGCCCTATGTCTGTCTTTGTTTTTTGTTTTTTTTTTAAAGAGAGGGACAGAGAGAGAGAGAGAATCAATTTTATTTAGCTTTTCATGTAGTTTTCATTACTCTTGACACTCTGTTGTGTACATGGTGCTGGAGTCCTTGCGCATGCCAGGCAATTGCCGTAACCACTGAGCCACCGCTCCAGCCCATTATGTCTGTCTTCTACTGATCTTTCCATTCCCTTTTTTCCTTTCTCTCTCTCTCTCTCTCTTTCTATATATATATATATATATACATATATGTATATATATATATACATACACATATACACATATACACACATACATACATATATACACATATATAAATAAATATTTAATTTATATGTAAATAAATATATATAAATATTTATGTATATAAATAAAATGAGCATGCACAAAGGTACGTCAAAGAATTGTACTTGGTCTCTGTGGGGACATAGGAGTTCAAAATCCTTTCATATGAAATGACCCTAGGCTTATGCTTTTGTGAAAATATACTGCTATTGGCATGCAATATATAAAGGACTGGGGTTCATTATTTCACTCAACCAGTATTTATGTGTATGAGTACCCTTAAAGGGGCTTTGGCATGAGTAGATGGTTGTTTAATTCTTGTATCGGGGCCATCTCTTCCTGGCAAAGAGTTATATGAGCCATCATGTGCTAAATGCCTTATGATGGGTGGGCATTTGTTTGGAGTTTCTTGCCAGCTGGATGCATTGGGGGTGTGGACAGCTGTAATATGGAGGTGTGACCCTGAGATACTGAGAAACTGTTTGGTTTGTTATAGCAACTGAGAGAGTTGATAGCTGAACACAAGCCTCATATAGATAAGATGAACAAGACTGGGCCGCAGTTACTGGAATTGAGCCCAGGGGAAGGCTTTTCTATCCAAGAGAAGTATGTGGCAGCTGACACCCTTTACAGTCAAATTAAAGAAGATGTCAAAAAGCGAGCTGTGGCACTGGATGAAGCCATTTCTCAATCAACTCAGGTAATCATTTACACTGGAAATAGAACTGTGTCCTTCCAAACAGCAAAGAAGGGGAAGTGTCTTCTTGGATCTCCTTATTATATTTCAACCACAATTATTCACTTCACTAACTCACGGCATTGATGCCTTTCTCTCTCAAAGATGGTGTTTGCTGGCATCTAGCCCTTACATTACCCTGCATAATTAAAGTATTTCAGTGTCTAAGAAACACATAGTAGCCATCACTGTCCAGAAATTTAATTCTTTGTCCATCGTAAATGGAAGATAATACTTGCCATTGGTGTTGCTGTCATTATTAATAAAACATTTTCTAGGCAGTAAAAGGAAAGAGTGAATAATAGGCCAAATAGAGGGGAAATAAATGTGAAGTTGGAAATATATGTCTTTTTCTTTCTGTGAAAAATACCTTTTTTTCAAGAACTCAAATTTTTGAATTAGCTAAAAAGGTTTTCCATTTTCAAGGTTTGGTTTTAATTGTTAGATACAAAACATAATCCTAAATGATGTTACCTTTACTTTGAGAATAGAGTAGGGCTTATAAATGGACCAGTTTTTATAAATTTGCATAATATAAAAACAAATTTAAAATTATCTCATAAATCTGGGTATATGTTTAACCATGAATTACATATAAATCTTTTTTTTTATACTGGGGATTGAACCCAGGACCTTGTACATTTTAAGCATATACTCCATCCCTGAGGTATACCTCCAGCCCTAACTATAAATTTCTGATACATCATGGAAGTTTTATTTAATTTTTTGACTTTTTTAGGGAATACATGGCTTAAGGAATCCCTTAAATCAAAACTGTCCATGAATTTCACACTTAATAATATAACTTTTAGAATACCAAAATAGTCATTAAAAAAGAAGAAAATGGGCTAGAGTGGTAGCTCGGCAGTTAGGGTGCTTGCCCAGCATGTGTAAGTACACTGGTTCAAACCCCTGCACTGAGTACACAAGTAAGTATCAGAGCAACGCAAGCCATGTGAAAAACTCAATAAAAATTGATTCATTCTCTCTCTTTCTCTCTTAAAAAAAAAAGAAGAAGAAGAGAACAGGCCAGACATGGTGGCATATGCCTGTAATCTCAGTGGCTTAGGAGACCGAGGCAGGATGATTGCAAATTCAAGGCCAGCTTCAGCAATTTACCAATGCCCTAAGCAACTTAGCAAGACCCTGTCTCAAAAAAATAAACAGGATAGGAGATGTGGCTCTATGGTTAAGTGCCCCTGGGTTTGGGTTCAATTCCTGCTACAAAAAGGGTGGGGGGAGAAGAAGAATCACTTTTGATAGACAAATATCTAGCTTACTGAATGTAAATTTTTAAATTAATTTTAATACCCTCAGTTATAAGAAATTAATCAGTCCATGCTGCATTCATAGTGTAACATAGAGGCACATATGTATGTTGTGATTTTAGGCGTGACTTCATATACTGGCTGGATCTAACTCTGGATGGCTGTATTGACAAAAAGAGAGTAAGATTTAGTTCTTAACTGAAGAAATTAATGAATGTTTTTCACTTAAGTTTTACACTTAGTATCACAGATCATTTCCCCATAAATGATCCCATTGTTGCACTACTAGTTTCATGACAAAATCGACCAGATCCTTGAGAGTCTGGAGCGCATCGTGGAGCGCCTGAGGCAGCCACCTTCCATCTCTGCGGAGGTAGAGAAGATCAAGGAGCAGATAAGTGAAAATAAGAATGTATCAGTAGACATGGAAAAACTGCAACCGCTGTATGAAACTCTTAAGCAGAGAGGAGAGGAAATGATTGCTAGATCTGGCGGCACTGATAAAGACATATCTGCCAAAGGTAATCGTTTTTGAAGAATGGAACAATTCAACTTTACTTTTATAACAACTCTGTTTTTATGCTGTTCACTGATAGTCCAGTTGCGTAAGAAAATGCCAGATCCTGGAAAAGGAATTATAGATATGTATTTAGGGTGGAAAGGCTGTATATACAAATCCCTTATTAATGTCTTCCTGCGTTTGTGAAATTAATTGACCTAATACAAACTGTTCCGTTAAACAAAGTCCATGTGTTCTCTGGGCCTTAAAACAAGTAAGTTAAAGCATAATGCTAATAAGGCCAAATTAAGGTTTTTAAATATATATTTTTTCTTATTCCTGACTATTTTATGCCTGCTCTATCCTATAACCACAAAAATGGCAGCCACAATGCCATAGCCAGCCAGCTTAGAGCCATGAGCTGGGTGTCAAAAGGAAAACATAGTGGAAACTCATGATAAGAGTACTCTAGAAGCAAGCCAAAAAATACATCATTATATTCCTGGGACTGAAAAGACAACTTTATTGTTGATTTGAAGAACATAAAAAATGTGTTTAGATGGGTTACTCAATTTTGGAGGAATTGAGGCCATCCTTAGTAAATTTAAAACTTGATAAACTTGGTTCTACTGTGAGCTCATGGAACTTTGAGAATCTACTTTTTTCAGGAAAACCCTTGGTTCAGTAGAGCAGGAGACCCATAGATGTTGTATTATTTTGGATAGCTCTTTGGGCCCAGTGGTATAGATCAGACTGTGATCAGCCAAAAATATTTAGCAAACTGAATCACAGCTTTCTGTGTGAGCTAAAACATTTTGCTTTATTGTTTCAATGGGGCTAACCAACATCTTTGCTGATACTGTTTGGTTCCATAGCTGTTCAGGATAAGCTTGACCAAATGGTTTTCATTTGGGAGAACATACACACTTTGGTGGAAGAAAGAGAAGCTAAACTCCTGGATGTAATGGAACTAGCAGAAAAGTTCTGGTGTGATCACATGTCACTGGTTGTTACCACTAAAGATACTCAAGATTTCATCCGGGACCTGGAGGATCCTGGAATTGATCCCTCAGTAGTGAAACAACAGCAAGAAGCAGCAGAGGTAAGCAGAAATCCTCAAAGTTTAAAAAAGAAAAAAAAAAAAGCATGGCATAATGAAACCTGGATTCCTGTGGTAAATACTAGGAATATCATTCTGTTAAAATATTATATTTGTTTCTGAACACAGAATATGACATCCATAAAGTTTGCTTGGAGACTGTGTATTTAAAATAATTTTTTCCATTCCCACTGCTTCTGCCTTATTTCAGGACCTTGCTGTTTCTCCTTTGGCTTCCAAAGTTACCCAGAATGCAGTGTTTCTTTGATTGCCAGCCCTCTAACCTTGCTGCCAATCATCTGTCTAGATCTGCCTTTATCATGTTGATGCTTAAAATCCCTCAGAAGCACCCACTGCCTGCTGGATAAAGCCCAAACTTCCTAGAACAGGGTGTTCAGCTACTGATGTCCCAGCCTAGCCCAGGCCTGTGTTTCCGAAGGCTTCCTCTATTGCAGTAGTTAGAAAGTATCAGCCCCCAAATCTGCTTTGCGTTTCCTAGCATCTGTCTATGCCTGTGCACATTCTGTTACCTAACTCTAGAATGTACTTTTTGTCACTTTTGTGACAAATCCTGCTTAAACTTCAAGCTTCAGCTCAATTACTACCTGCTGTGTAAATCTTTTCATATATACTTAGTATAATTACCATCTTTGGTGCCATAAGAATTTCCTGCTGCAAAGGACTCTACAGATGGTATGCCTTATTCTTGGTTTTACCTCTGTCTTTCCTAATGGACTATGGGCCCCTTGAGGGGAATAACAGATATATTTTTCTTTATATTCCCAGTGCCATAGGACTTTGCTTTATGCTTATTAAATGTTTGTTGAATGAATTAATATATATAATTAACCAAGAAAATGAAAGCAAAGATAGTATACTTCATTTATGTTTCAGTGTTTTTATAGTTTACAGTTCCTACCTAGGGTAAAGACATCAAATCCAAAGCTTGATTACCCTACATCTATTAACATGTATTAATTTGTATACAATCTTTGAGCTCATATTTTACTTATGTCTCTTTTAAATGCATATTGCTAGACCAGTTGGTTTGAAAAACAAAATATCTTCCTGTTCAGTGTCGCTGATGTGTTCCAGAATTTGTTCTTATATTTGTTACAGTATTATTTCTTTGTGTCTTCAAAATAAAGATTTGGCGTTTATTACTTAAAGGGCATTTTTTTTCCTTTAAAATATTTCTTCTGGTTCTGTTGAGAGAAATCATTGGAAAAATTTAGGAAACAGAAGGAAATAAAAATGACCATAATTCCATTTCTTAGAATAACTACCATCAGAATCTTTTGTGTACATCATTTTAGTTTCATCGTGGTTTTGCTTAACCATTCTAAGGCTGTTATTTTCTTATTTTAGGCCATAAGGGAAGAAATAGATGGGCTACAGGAAGAGCTGGATATGGTCATTAACCTGGGTTCTGAACTTATTGCTGCATGTGGGGAACCCGATAAACCCATTGTCAAGAAGAGTATAGATGAGGTACAACTGGCTTAGTTTCTACTCTTATCAGAATGCCTTTCTAACAGTTTAGTTAACTCAAATATGTTCGTTACAACTAATTAAAATTTTTATACTTGACACTAAAAAAGTTTTAACATTTACATCATAGTTAAATTCTGCTTGGGATTCTCTAAACAAAGCTTGGAAAGACAGAATCGACAAGCTTGAGGAGGCCATGCAGGCTGCCGTTCAGTACCAGGATGGACTGCAGGTAAGGTGATTATAATGTGTGTGCTGGTGTCAGCTGGAAGGAGGAATCGCAGTAATTGTTGTCTACAAATTTACATATTGGCACCACCCCAGGCCTACAAGTATGCATGTACTTACTGCCAAATCTATTCCTATAATTGCCCCAGCTACTCCAGTTCATTTTTGGCCTTTTAGATAATATTCCTGACCTTTCAGATGTATAGATTTAAATGCATATCTGAACACACTTTTATGCACACATTCAGTGAAATTTACTTTAAAAAGAAATATTTCAGTTTTATTTTAAGTGAACATAAGTGTTCCCACACAGAATTTTTCAGAAATGGTTCAGTACCAGACAGTGAAATGGAACTGAGACTGAACTCTGTTCTGAAGTTGAGTGGAATAAGATGAAAGGAGTAAACACTATCTAAAAATACCACCAAGTTTAACTAATGTCAGAAGTAAAGAAATTTGATTTGAAGCCAATGTTCTCTGTGTACTAAAATAGATTTCCATTTTATTAGGTCATAATGTGGTGTGTAAAAAGTGTTTTCTTCTTTTCCATATATATATAGTTTCCTTTAATAGTTGTTTTTTACATCTTTTAAAGGTTGCCATTCAGTTCATCAGCTGTTTGGCAGTTGGTGTTTTTAATATCAAAAATTTTCTTGTCATTGGAGGCCAACTCAGGGATATTTCTTCTCTACCTTTCTTAATGGTTCCATTTCCTAACAGTCTGGCAGGAGTTTAATCTTTGATCCCTCTTACCATATGGGAAAAAAATCTCTAAGTATTTCCATAACTCTGAGTGAATATTCTTTTTAATGTTTAGATGAGTACATCTTTTCCTTTTTCATTATGCCTTTCCATTTCTATATTTGTCAAAATAAATATCACCAGCCAGCCAGACTTTAGGTCAACTGAAAAGGGTTTTGAACTTTGAAAATGAATGAAAAAATTCACTACAAATAACACCTTATTAAAACTCTCTGCCCCCATCTTTTTTTAAAGCATAGTGTTTACTTATTAGTTAATTATCAATGTCCAGTTGTAACTTAATCAAGCTCCAGCCCTTTCAGTGAGGCCAGGTCATGATGGTGAGTCTTTGAGTTGTGCTGTCCTCCAGGGATAGAGGACTTGTACCATTGCTAGAAAAACAAGACCCTGTAGGTCCTGTTGATCTTAAGGGGCAGTTGGATTTACTAAAGAGCTATATAGTTGGTGCCACTAGGTGGTAGGCCCTGTGGGCTCCATTGGGTCCAAGGTGTGATTAGGAAGTAGAAGATGTTTTATTTCCCAGGTGGCTGCTTAAGTTTTTAGAGTTCATTAATGGTAACAATATCAGATATTTCCCCAGGTCTTCCCCCTACTATATGGTCTGGCAGATTCATTAAAGTGCACTGTAATTTTGTATGTATTCAGTACTTTTAAAAAATGTGAGTTAAAGATTTTCTAAAACACAGGAGATGTTGTAGTAGTTTCAACTGTATTGTTAACATGAGGATTACTGTGTCTTTCAGGCAGTATTTGACTGGGTAGATATTGCTGGTGGCAAATTAGCTTCAATGTCTCCAATTGGAACAGATCTTGAAACTGTCAAGCAGCAGATTGACGAGCTAAAGGTATGTGTGGGAGCCAAATACTTTATCAGAGTCTTCCTTGGATTTTTATTTTGTTCTGATGGTGCTGGGGATTGAACCCAGGGCCTCATGCATGCTTAGCAAATGCTCTACCCCTGAGCCACACTTGTAACACCTCATTTTTAAGTTTTTGAGTCATAGCGTTCCTTACATAAAATGTATTTATTTTCCATAAGTGAAGCATCACATTTTGCTTTTGAAACCGGCTTAATATAGTACCTACACATAGAAAACAGTATGTAAGTACTCAGAAAAAAGGAAATGTACTAGTTGTTATTTTTTGTTAATTTATACCTGTTCATCATAGAAAAGTAAGAAAATGTAAATAAGCAAAAAGGAGAAAAGTCAATTTTTCTAAGTTTCCTAAAATATGTTATACCCAGAAGCAACTACTCTTCAGATTTGATGTAGAGGATGGAGTCTGGGGTGTGTGCATAGGTATAGGGAGGCATATGTAGATTGTACTGTAGGGTCTTTTGTAACTTTATTATTCAGTAGTATATTATTGTTATTAACACACATGCAGCAGCATTTTTATTTTTTTTCATGTATTCTGAGTAATTAATTTACTCTGATGGGCTAAGGGCACATTTCATGGTATAAGAGTATTTCCCAAAATGTTCTGTAAATGTTTGTTGGTTTCCATCTGCTTTCCTCTGGCATTTTTGCTGTTGTGGTTCTTCATCTCCAACTGTGAAAATGGCTGGACTGTTACCTCTCTGGATCCTTCTGCAGGAATTATCATTTGCCAAGTGAGATCAGTTATTATCTTCCTAGTTCTTCATGCAAAGAGACCACTATCAGTGAACAGTTCCAGATTTTTATGTGACATAATTTTCTGACTTTAGAATTATAGCATTTTTATCTCTGAATCTGATGAAATCTTTCATTTAGAAACAATTTTCCTTCTTGAGAATTTTACTGTTAGATTGAGATTATTTTGTTTTGCTTTACTTTACCTTGTCATGACATACAAACACATGACATACTTTATGTGAACCAGGTACTGTGGTGAAGAAGAATTGACTTATTTTAATCTTGGGTGGTTTTTGTATGGCATACTGGTTAGGAGAGTCAATTCTGAAGTCAGGTTGATTGAGTTTAGGTTATAGGTCATCCACTTGCTGCCAAACAACCTCAGGAAAGTTATCTGGCTACTGTATTCCTGGGTCCTTAACGTAAATGAAGAATGAAAGTATTTTTCTTATAGTAAATTGGTTGCATAATTTGATCATTGTAAGTGCTCATTATAATTTAGTTATTATTTTTAAAAATCATTTTCTATTTTCATACTTTTGAAAGAAAATTAAGGAACTTCATGGCCATTAATTATTTACTATTACAGATGCAAATATTTTATGAAGGTATTTTATGACAGGACAGTTTTCTGTTACAAGCAATCATTTTCTAACCTGTTGGTTGGCAAAGGCAAGGTTATTAACCATATGTCAGTAACATTGGCAACACAATGACGGGAATAATGTTGCTGTGTGTCAGCAGAGGGTGCAGCAGAGGGATAACTAAATCAATGAATGCACCATAACCAGAGAAAACAGAATTATAACGGAGTGCCAGGTGCAAGTATATTTTAGAACAGAAAATATTGAGTGTCCTAAAGGCATTGTTTTTTGCATTCATGTATGTTAATATGTATTTCCTATAATTTCAAGACTCATTTTAGTGTGTAATCGAATAGAATATGCTTAGACTTCAAAATTTATTTTGTTGTAGAGAACAAAAATAAAATATCAAAATTATAAATGGAAACATCTTTCCGTCAGTGAATAAAGAGGAAACATTTCCTTTAATTTTTTTGGTCTATATTCTTTCATTAGTTAATCCCATATTTGATTTTTTAATTTCTCCTCACCTCACCACAAAATGAAATATAAATTAGAACGAAAATTTAAGCCATAGAATTTTTTTTTTTAGTTTAAAGTTACCATTGTGATTTTTTAAAAAAAATTCTTTGTATCTCTCTCTTTTCTAAATTAGCAATTTAAGTCAGAGGCCTATCAACAGCAAATAGAAATGGAAAGACTGAACCATCAAGCAGAACTTTTGCTGAAGAAAGTAACAGAAGAGAGCGACAAACACACAGTTCAAGACCCATTAATGGAACTGAAATTGATCTGGGATAGTTTGGATGAGAGAATTATCAATAGACAGGTAAACAGAAAGACTTTTGTTATAAGGCTATACATTGTCCGTTGTGTAAAATAATCACTAAAAATAAAATCAGGCAGTTAATGGAAATAAATTTTTGAAGTCCCAGCTTCTCTTATTAGAATTCTTCTTCTTATGCCATTTTTTTTTTAAACTACAGTGGTCCAGCTGAAAGTATAGAAGAATATGATGTCGGCTTCATGGGATGTGCTCAGCAAAAGGAAACGATTGTTGCCCTTGTTTTAGAGTGTGTCATTCATACCGTCATATTCATAGATGGTTTTCTTTCTCTCTGCTTTCTCGGTAGCACAAGCTAGAGGGTGCTCTGTTAGCATTGGGTCAGTTCCAGCATGCTCTGGATGAGCTCTTGGCATGGCTAACACATACTGAGGGCTTGCTAAGTGAACAGAAACCTGTTGGAGGAGACCCTAAAGCCATTGAAATTGAGCTCGCCAAACATCATGTACGTAGCTGTTATTACATATTCCATTTCTTCTCTATGTACTTATAGTGTCATCATATTTTTGATGTGTTTTAATGCATTTTTCTAGTTCATGATTTTAATATGTTCATATTTGACATTTGTAACTAAGGGTTAAAGTACTGAAAATGCACATATTAAAAGATTACAGTCATATTTTTTCTCATTGTTCAGCATAGTTGTTATCAAATACAGTAGAGTTGGGAAATTTGTGGATAAATTTTATTGGTGTTGTATAGCAAACATTAAAGGTTACCTGTCATGAGGTTAACTTCACCTATAGTTAAAAGTGGTTGGGGCCACCTCAAACCACTTGCGCTGGAAGCTGGGAAAGTCATCCACACCTGCAGTGTGCCAGGTAGCAGTGGGTTGCTGCATGGCCACTGGGAAAAGCAGAGGAGAGAGAAGGATCCCTTAGTACAAATGTTTATTTTCTCTCACTGATACATGATATAACATGGATGAACCTTGAAAACATGCTAAGTAAAAGAAGCCAGACATAAAAACCAGAAAAAAAAAGTGGTTGGGGATAGCCTTTTTATCATGAGCTCAAAATGTTGTTTTTCTAACACAGAACTTATTTTTCCTCTGGTTCCCCTAACCCCTGCACTTGGTGTCTCTTAGCCTGTTTTGGCGACTAACCTGTTTGTATAGCGCTCCTTACATTGCAGTTTTTCCTTTGGCTCCTTGTCACTTATTTTTGACTGGCTTCATGTGTTGTATTCTTTCTGAATCATTTTTTGAAAGCATTATGTTTAAAAAATTTCTTTGTCTTGTGTTTGATTTGAAACTTTATGAGTTGAAAGTTTTCCATCTTAAGAGATATACGCAAAATAATTTTGTTACTGTCCCCTTTGTGATACCAGTGGATAAGTATTATCCATCATTTCCTATCCCTTAAGTCACTAGACTTCCATAAAAGTTTATATACACAGTAGAGTTGACTGATGTTCCACAGTCCTTCACAGACTTTAGCATTTACATTAACGCTGATGTCTTCAAAGTCCTGAATCCTAAAGGATATTTTCCTTGGTTGCCGTAGAGGGAATGTTTAATAGTTTATATTTATTAGTAATTAAAAATAAATGTAAAAAAGCATTTAATATCATGTTTTGACTATTCTTATTTATTTTCTCCTTCTTTCATATTTTTTTCCATACTATTCCCTAATTTAAATTTTTCCTCCTCTTTTTGCCTGGTCCTGTCTAAATGAATACTCATTGCCCAGCCATATTGGATTAAGAAATTAGGATTGTGTTTCACAAGTAATGATTACATAGATGCCTACTTCATTATTTAATGCCTATGTCAGACCTTTGCTTGGAGCAAAAATGACTGGTTACAAAAATTAAGTTTGATCAGATTAATTTTAAAAAATTTGAACATTATAATATAATCTCTAAATAAGCAGTGCATCAATTGCAGGGTCATTCTAATGGGAATAGCTGGTAGGATGTTCTCACACAAACATTTTTGGGGGTGTTGGTAGACTAAAAGTGTATATAGGAAA
>PVKS010021894.1:0-34569 GCA_004027875.1 Aplodontia rufa | reverse complement strand
TCTGGTGAGGTGGTGGTCACCGTGGGCACTGTGGACCTGTAAGGAATGGGACACCTGATCTGGTGAGGTGGTGGTCACCGTGGGCACTGTGGACCTGAAAGGAATGGGACTCCTGATCTGGTGAGGTGGGGGCAAGGGCGTGAAGACACCCCGTGGAACAGAGCAGGGGTTTGCTTACCTGGGGCTTCAGGAATGAGCCTGGAGTTCTAACCTTCATGTTAAGATCCTGGTGAAAGTGTTTCAAGGTCTGATCCAAATTCGAGCTTGGGGGTTTGGGGTGTGGTTTTAATTTTGTCATCCTCTGAAGAGGCATCGGCAGCATTGTTTTAAAAGCCTGGGTGTTGTCCCGTGTGCTGGTGCTGCCTGGACGTGGCCATTCCAGCCAGTGCCCTTTGTGAGCTACGCTGTGGTTTGAACTCTCATTTGCAGAATGAAAGTGGATGAGAATCCAGAGAAACCTTAGCGCAGGACTAACCCCTGTCCATGGTGCTGAGACTGTGCCCATCCAGCCCAGGAATGCAGCTGTTCCCTCATCCTCAGCCACCTTTGTTTTAAGGCACCTGCTTTCCTTGCCTGCTCCTCCTGCCCCGCTTCCTGAGACACCTGCCCACGTGCCAGCTGAGCGTCCTAGTGTTGGCCAGAGCACCAGGGGGCAGCGGGGGCCATGGCTTTCAGTGGGACCTTCCCTATCCAAGCTGGGCTTCCTTCCAGCCAGCTGAGCGTCCTAGGGATGGCCAGAGCACCAGCACCAGGGGGCAGCGAGGGCCATGGCCCTCAGTGGGACCTTCCCTTTCCACGCTGGACTTCCTTCCAGCCGGTGGGCAGCTGTAGGCTGGATGACTTTGGTGTAGAGTGTGAATCTAGCTTCCCTAGCGTTTGGTAAAGGTGTTGCTGTATCTTAGCAACCACAAGTCCTCCCATCCCAGATGATGGATGCCATGTGTCCCTTGCCACCTCCCCTCTTCAGTTGGGCAGCAAGGGTGCCATGGTTTGGGGTCTGGACATGCACCTGTACTTTAGAGAGCCTCATGGGCTCCCAGGCTGTGAAGTGTGAGGGAGAACTCTTCCGGAGTGCAGGCTGCAGGACAGTTCTGAAACTCACGCTTCATGTCTGCGAAAAGTGTGTTTTGAATGCTGTTGCTTCGATGGGCTGTGCTCGGGACAGACTGCCCAATGCCGTGTGCTTCTGTCTGTTAAGCCCTGGGCACTGTCTCCCAGTCGCGCGAGGATGCATGAGGAAGCTTGGCACACGCGGCCAGGAGGCTTGAATTCAGCAAACGACAGTGAGCAGCTCAGGAGGAAGGTGTTCTCACGGGCTGGGTGGGGCTGGTCCCTGCAGCATTCAGCTGGAGGGACATCCCTCTAATGTGTCTTACAGAACTCATCTAATTTAAAAATATTTGTTCCCCACTGATACAGCTAACATTTGAGGATTTTCTTAATTACACTTGCATCCAGCAGACAGTCTTCAGTAAAGCACACTGCATCTAGGACAGTGATCCCTGTGCAGCAGAACTTTCAGACATAAGCTGGGCACAGGGACACATGCCTGTGGTCCCAGCAGCTCAGGAGGCTGAGGCAGGAGGATCCCAAATTCAAAGCCAGTCTCAGAAATTTAGTGAAACCCTAAGAAACTTAGAACATGTCTCAGAATAAAAAATAATAAGGGCTGGGGATGTGGCTCAGTGATTAAACACCCCTGGGTTCAATCCCAGGTACAAACAATAAAATAAAATCACTTTTAGACATAAAATCATACACATCTTTGAGAAACATTAGGCATAGTTTGGGCATAGTTTGTTTCTTTTTTTTAAGAGAGAGGGACAGTGAGAGGGAGAAAGAATAAACTTTAGTTTATCATGTGGCCTTCGTTGCTCCAACACTGCGTGGTGTACGTGGTGCTGGGGTTCAAACCTGCATCCTCGCCCACGTCAGCCAAGTGCTGTAACCACTGAGCAACCCCTCCAGCCCCTTGTGTTTGTAATTGTAGCATGCACATCCAGGACCTGGAGTTGACTGGTAGCAAGCAGTCAGTTGATAAGCATTTGCTTAGTGGCTGGCTCTGTGCCAGGTGGGGCAGCAGTGGCAGCCAGTGCTGAAATGAGAGGTGGAAGAGAATCCTAACTACAGATGTAGCAGGACTGTGCTGGAGAAAGCGGAGCTCAGCCCTCGCCCATCCGCAGCGTTACAGAGCTGGAGCGCTCTCGGGTCCACTGTGGTTTCCACACTTCCATTAGGGATCAGAGTCTAGAGTCTTTATGGTGAAAGGCCACATTGCTATGTTTTATGTTTGGGCTGACTTGTGTCCCTCAGAGTCCTAACCCCCAGCAGCCATGAATGTGACCCCGTTTGAAAGCAGTGTCTTTGCAGACGTCAAATTAGCAGCTCTTTAGGGTGCACTCCAACTGGCACCTGGAGGCCGGTGGGGCAAGGCACGCGTGTTGGAGGCAGAGGGCAGAGAGAGACCGGAAGCCAGCAAGGGCTATCGGCAGCCACCAGGAAGTGCAGGAGGTGAGGAAGGCCCCAGAAGGGGCAGCTCTGCTGTTTAAGCCCCTCAGTGTGCGGTACTTGGTTACAGCTGCCCCAGGAACTAACGCAATGTGCCTCAAGGGCTCTTGTCACAGGCAGATATGGTCAGACCTGCACTGTGGAGCTGGCTGTGGGTTTGTGGCCAGGGGAGGGACAGCCATGCCCCTGCCTGAAGGAAGCTTCCCTGGCTGTGCTTTCTCGGCACAGCCTGCTTGTGCGAGGGACCCCGACGCTCTTTAGCACTTCACTAGGAGCCGTTTGGCAGAGCATCAGTGACATCAGGCACCCAGGCAAGTGCAGAAACCTGAAAAGCTCGCTTTTGAGCAGCGCATGGGGCGGTCACATGGCACAGTGTGGGCCTCTCCATGTTCAGCCTCAGCTGGGAGCAAGCTTGGCCCTGCAAGCGTGTCCTCAAATGACCTTGGAAGCTCCGTGAGTACTGGTTTGTGGGTGATTTTCAGCGAGTCAGGGTGCCTGATGTGCATTAGGTCCAAAGGGATGGCTTCACACCGGCTTAGAAATCTGCTGCCCCGAATTTCTGCAGCCTCTCCCTCACTTGCATCTGCCTTTCCCCGCTGAAGGTGCTGAGCAGTCAGGCAGGGGCTGCTTGGCCTCACCTGAGCAGAGGGGTGGCTGCTGTCTCCACGGGGGTGGGAGGGGCTGGTCCCTGCAGAATTCTGTGGCTGGAGGAACATCTCTCCGCAGAGCCAGAAAAGCGAGACTGCGGATGGTGTTTACGTCCGGTCACCACCAGCAGCAGGGAGGGGCCGAGGGGCTGGCTCCTTGGATGTGGTTGGACTGGGAAGCCTCTGAGCAATGTGGAGGAAACCTGGGGCCAGCCCCCGAGTGCAGTCACCATGTCCAGCCTCCACATGCAGCCTCCACGTGCAGCCACCGTGTCCAGCCTCCACATGCAGCCTCCACGTGCAGCCACTGTGTCCAACTCCCGCGTGTACCCCCCCGCGTGCAGCCACCGTGTCCAGCCACCATGTCCAACCACTGTGTCCAGCCCCCATGTGTACCCCCCGCATCCAGCCACGGAGTCCAGCCTCCACGTGCAGCCCCCGTGTCCACCAGTCTCAGGTGCCACTATGGGTCCGTCAGGAGCCGCAGAGTGAGGAGCAGGATGGAGCAGTCAAGGAAGGTCCCAGGATGACTCGGTGTGGCATGTTTTGTGAGCTTGGACCTGTTCTTGTAAACTGGCCACTCTGCAAGGAGAGGCACTGGGAAGCTGCATTTGCTTTTCTATTTAAAACTGTGGCTACACACACAGCATGAGGGTCAGCTGTTTAAAAGTGGTTACACGTGGCGAGGGACGTCACTCAGAACACAGAGAAATGCCCCGCTGCTGTCCACCACCCCCGTCTGTACGGTGACCTCTTCTCCTCTTACGGACGCCCTGCAGACGCCCGCCAGCCCCTGCTGTCCTCTCTGTTTGATTGCCTACCTCATATAAACGAAATCCCACTGTATTTTTGTCTTTTTGTGCCTGGCTTTCTTTTAGGATCTCTTTTTGCTTTAAAAAATATTTTTTGGACATTCATAACATTAGGATTCATTTTGATATAATTAAAAAGCATGGATTTAATTTGCTTAGATTCAGTCCCCAGTGTCTCCTCTTCTCCTCCCCACCCCCCCTCTGCTGGTCCCTTCCCTCTACTGATCTTTCTGCTATTTACTTTTAGATATTTTCTTTCTTGGTTAGTGTCCTGTGGTATGTTCATATACTTACACAGGAAAGTTAAGTCAGGTTCGTTCCTCATCCCACCCCTTCCCCCTCGAGTCTTCCACATTATAATATAGGTCAGCATTTCCTCCCTTTTCAAGGCTGAATAATACTCCATTTAAAGACATACCACATTTGTTTACCCATTCATGTCAGTGCACACTTGGTTGCTGCCACATTTCAGCTGTTGTGAAAACTGCTGCTGTATACAATTATGTCTTAAGACCTGCTTTCACTCCCTTTGAGCATAAACCAAGAGTAGAACTATTGGTTCATTTGGTAATTTTTTTATAAAGAGAAAATCAATTTTATTTAGTTTTTCATGTGACTTTTGTTGCTCCGACACGTCCTTGTATTGGTGGTGCTGGGGTTTGAACCTGCGTCCTCACGCATGCCAGGCAAGCGCCGTACCCTCTGAGCCACTGCTCCAGCCCCGCATATGGTGATTTGTTTCCTGGTTGTGGGGAACCACCATAGCGTCTCTAGAGACCTGCACCATTTACCTTTCGCCCTCAGCTCACGAGGGCTCCGCCAGCGTCCCGGTCAGCGTTGTTGCTTTCTGTGTTTTAATGGCAGCCGTTGAGACTGTGAAGTGATGTTTCCCTTTCCCTGATGGCGGGTGGTGTGGGCCTCTCTTTGAGGAGCCTCCGTTCAAGTCCCTGGCTCACGTAGGGTTGGGGTGTTGCTCACCGCGTGCGAGGGCTTCCCTCTGCATTCTGGATGATCTGCAAACACCTGCTGCCATTCTGTGGGGTGACGTTGTACTTGGTTGACGGTATCTTGATGCTCAAAAAAATCTTTTTTGTTTCCAAGAGGTCCAGTTTACCTTTTTTTCTTTTGTTGCTTGAGCGTTTAGTGTCATATTCAAGACACTGTTGCCAAGTCCAAGCTCACGAAGACTTTCCCCTGCATTCTCTTCTGGGGACCTTACAGCGTGGGGGCTTACAGTGAGGTTGCAAACTCTAATTGGAGCTAATTTTTGTGCACTGTTCTGCGTGTGGGTGTCTAGTTTCCCTAGCACCACCTGTTCAAAACGAAGCACAACAAAAAATCCCTGTCTTCACCCATGGAGTGGCATTGGCACCTTCCTTGGAAAGCACTGGTGTGAGAGGGGTGTGTTCCTGGGCTGCTGTGTCTCGTCAGTCCGTCTGTCTGTGTGGACCGCTTGCGACCTTGCGGCAGGTTGCCAAGTCAGGAAGCGCGGTTCCTCCAGCTTCGCTCTTTTGCGGGATCGTTTTGATACTTGGGTCTTTAGAGACCTCCTCTGAATTTTCAAATGGATTTTCCTGCTTCTGCAAAAAAGTCACTGATCTTTTGATGCAGATGACATTAAAGCCGCAGCTACTACTAGGTAGCAGGAAATCTTAACAGTGCTGAGCAGCGTGATCATGGCGTGTGTTCTGTTCATTCATGACTTCTTTAATTTCTTTCAGAAATACTTTGTAGTTTTCATTGCATGAGTCCTTCACTGTTCCTGATTCATCAGTATTTTATTCTTTTTAATCCTGTTGTAAATGGAATTGCTGCTGAATTCCCCTTTTGCATTATTCGTTGTTGCTGTGTAGAATGTGACTGGTTTTGTGTGTTGATGGTCTGTCCTACTATTTGTTTATTGGTTCTACGTGTGTGTGTGTGTGTGTGTGTGTGAGTGTGAGAGTGAGTGATCCTTAGAGTTTTCTACATACAGGATTGTAGAATCTGTGAACAGAGAAAACTTCACTTGTTTCCAATCTGAATAACGTTGATTTCTCTTTTGCTTAGTTGTTCTGGGTAGGACTTGTGGTGCTTGCTGGATAGAGATAGGGGCAGGCTCCTTCAGTCGTCCCTGATCTTAGAAGAAATCTTGCGGTCTTTCACTGGGGAATACAGTGCTGGTGAGCTTTCCGTGCGTGGCTCTTATGATGTTGACACGTTTTCCTTTTCCTCCTGCTCTCTTTAGAGTTTTCATTGGGAGAAGGAGCTGCCTTCTGCCGAGTGCTCTTTCTGCATCCAGTGAGATGGCTGTGTGATGTTTTGCCTTCGTTTTGTTAACATCCATCAGTTTTTGAGCGTTGAACCATCGTGCTCCAACAGCGAATCCCACTTGGTTGTGGAGTATACTTTTTGATATGCTGCTGAACTCAGTTTGCTGGTATTTTCTTGAGGATTCTTTGCATGAATCTCATAAAGAGCACAAGTCTGTGGTTTTATTTTCTTGTGTGGACTTTGGCTTTGGACTCAGGGTAGTGCTGGCTTCATGGCATGTGTTAGGGAGGTCACCTCTTTAAGTTTTTGGGAAACTTTGGGAATGGTTCGCGTTAGTCTGTAGACGTTGGGAAGAGTTCACTGGTAGAGCCCTCAGCTCAGTGAATCCCTCTGTTGGGAGGTCTGATTACTGATTCAGTCTCTGCATGGGCTCCAGATCTATTCAGATTTTCTTTGTGGTTTGGTTTCCGCAGGTTTTGTGTTGCCGGGAACTTGTCCATTGCATCTAGCTTGTCCAAGTTGGGGTGCACAGGTGCTCACAGTGCTCTCTTATACTCCTGCTTGATTCTATGAGAAACGTGCCCTGTGCCCTTGAGAAGGGCGTGTGCGCTGCTGTGTTGGCTGCAGTGCTCTGGGGATGCCATGTGCATCGAGCTCATTGCTTTTCCGTTTCCTTGCTCGTCTTCTTGCTGGCTGTCCTGTTTTTAAAAGTAGGGCATGTAGTCTCCAGCTACTGTAGAACCTCTTCTCCTCCCACTCTGTCAATACTTCTTTACATATTTTAGTTGTCTTTTGTTAGGCATGCAGATGTTTGTAAATAATCTACATTCTTGCTGTAATGAAGATTTTACTAACATAGGTCTTTCTTTTCTCTGGTGAACTTTTTGATGGAAGGTCAATTTTATCTGATACTAACGCAGCCATCCTTGATCTCTTTTGGTTCTCATTTGCATGGAATTTTCTTTACCATTCCTTCACTTTCAATCTGTTTACCTCTTTAAGTCTAAAGTGAGTCTTTTATGGAGATCCGCATTTTAAAATCTGTTCTTTCCATCTTTGCTGTTGGAAACTTTAGTCCTTCTACATTTAAAGTCATTATTAATAAGAATTTCGGTCATTTGCTTTTTGCATTCTGTATCATTTAAACTTTTGTTCCTTATTTCCTGAATTACTGCCTTCTTTTGTGACTAGTTGATTTTTCTTTTTTCTTTTTTTTTTTGAAAGAAGGGTAAGTGAGAGAGAGGGAGAGAGAAGCAATTTTTATTTAGTTTTTCATGTGACTTTCATTCCTGGGACACTTGGTTGTGTATGTGGTGCTGGAGTTTGAACTCACGTACTTGTGCATGCCAGGCAAGTGCCGTAACCACTGAACTACTGCTCCAGCCCCTAGTTGATTTTTTGTAGTGAGAAATTTTAATTTTTTTCTCATTTTTTTAACTTTAAAATTTTTTTTAAGAGAGAGAGAGGGGGAAAGAATCAATTATACTTATTTGTTTGTTTCATCTGGCCTTTTTTCTGCAGCACCCAGTTGTACATGTGGTGCTGGGGCTCAACTCTGAGTTCTCATGCGTGCCAGGCAAGTGCCGGAACCGCTGAGCCACCGCTCCAGCTCTTTTTCTCATTTTAATGCATATTGTTTAGCTATTTTTTGTGGATGCTCTGGGGATTAAATTTAGCATCCTAAAGTTATAGCACTGTAATTTGAGTTTGTACCAGCTTAACTTCAATAACAGAACTCTGCTCCCTTAAAAGCTCTATCCCCACCCATTTCAGTTATGATGTCACAAAATTTATACATTGTGTGTTGAAAAATATAAGCTGCTAATTTTTAATGCAGTAGTCTCTTAAGTCATACGGGGGGAAATGAGCTATGCAGCATTGTTGGAATGATGCTACCTTCTATGAAGATCTCAGAGAGGACAGTAAGGACTTCCTCTGCATTCCTGTGTGTGTGCTGCGCACTAGGCATAGAAGGTCTAGCAGAAAGGCCCGCTGACTGCTTTCCTCTTGGACACAGCACTGCTCTTGCTGTGCTGGCCTGGGTCACAGAGGCCCCAGAGGTGGCACAGGCCCCTGTGGGCCTGATCTTCTGCTGTCACTGCAGGTCCTCAAGTCCTTTGTTGTCTGGGCCACCGTCTGAACCGTCTGGAGTTTCCACCGTGCGTGTCCTTCTGTCTGCGCAGGAACCAGTCTGCATGACGGGATCCCACGTGCAGCCTCACCCTGGCGGAGTCTCCAGCCCTCGTCTGCTTCCTCAAACCACCTGTGCTTGTCTTCACCCCTCAGCCGACGGCAGGGATGGAGGCCGTTTCCCGCCCCTTGTGGGTGTTTATGTGAGCACTCAGGAAATGTGCGGGGACTTCCCAGGGGTCACTAGAGGTGGCGGCAGTGAGGTGATATGAAGGCCTCCTGTGGAAGAGCCTCTGTGTGGTTCTGAGCTACCCTAGAGTCTCTCATTCCAACGTTTGGGACTTCTTTAGCATTTTTTACAGGGCAGATCCCTCAGCTTCTGTTTATCTGGGAATTTCTCCATTTCTGTTTTGAAGTCCAGTTTTGCTGGGTATAGGATTCTTGGTTGGTTTGGGTTCGGCACTTGGCGTACACCAGCCCCCTGCCCTCCATCCACTCGAGTTTTGGTGAGACCCCTCCTGGGATCCCAGCCCCGATGAGCTGCTTCTCCACTGGTCTGGCTCTGGCTCCGCCTTCGACGGTTGGATCACGGTTCCTCCAGGGTGAGCCCTGTGCCCATCACACATGGAGCTGGTCCCCTTCCTAGATGCTCCAATTCATGCCGCTCCTCCCATTTAGGGGGTTCTTGGCGCTTGTTGAAGTATTCTCTCTGTTCCGTCCCCTGTTGCTCCTGCGCTCCACAGACCGATCCCCTGGATGGTGTCCCCACATCCTTCCCACGTGCTCTTCCTTGCTCATTTCTCACTGTTCCTGAGCCTCGGTGGTTCCCATGGTCCTATTCATTTGCCGCTCAAATGCGCCTTTGGACACCATTGGTGACATTTTCAATCGTGCTGTGCTTTTCAGTCTGGAACCTTCTTTTTGGCTGCGTTTCAGGGGCCTTGCCGCTTTCCCGGGACGTCCTCCACGTTTTCCCTGCATTCTGTGAGTGTCTTCAGGGCAGTTGTAGCAAACTCATCAGCGGTGGATCCACCCTCAGGCCTTCTTCAGAGTCAGTTTTCCCTTGGTTCATTTGTTCCTTTGAGCCACACCTTCTTTCCTGGTACGCTGTGCCTTCAGATTTTATGTTAAAAACTGAAGATTTGAATCTGAGAATGAGATAAACCTGAAAATCAGCTTCTGTTCTTCCCCAGGGTTTGCACACTCTCTCTCTGTTCTCTCTCTCTCTCTCTCTCTCTCTCATTCTCACAGGCTATCTTTCTGACAAAGTTGGCCTGGGGTGTAAATTTAAAGTCTTTTCAGGGCTTAGGCCTTTCCTGGGAGTAAATGGCTCATTTCTAATTTTCCCCGAGTACGCGGCTGCAGATGGACACCCCCATCTTCAGCATCAGGCTCCCAAGTGGGGAGACTGAGGACACAAGCGGGACGAATGGCCCAGCTCTGTGCTTTCTGGAAGCCTCTTTAGCCAGCGGTGAGCCTGGGCCCTTGTGCACCTCTGGGACCTGGAGCAGCAGGGATAGGTCAGAGCACAGATCCCAATCTGCTTTGCCCCCAAGCTGTGTTTAGATTGCTCCACGGACACGCGCACAGCTGCCTGCCGTAGGCTGGAGCTGATGGGCCAGAATCAACCCCGGGCCCCCTCGGCGCCTCCCTCCAGTTGGGGCAAGCCTCTGTAGACTCCTGAGTTGCGGAACACTTACCCCAGAAACATGGGTGACAGGAGAGATGGGCTTCTGCTCCACTGTCTTTCCAGAAACCTTCCTGGAGATCATTTTAATAATGATAATGTCTCAGGAGGAGAGAGGACGTTTGAGCTTGCCGAACTTGACTGCTGACTCCAGTAGGGTGTTTCCTTTCGAGGTGTCGTTCTTAGTTCCTTTTCTTTGAGATGCCTTTTGAGTCATTAGACCCAGGCCATGCTTCCGGTTAACGCAGGTGCTATACTATAGCTTGTGTTCAGGGAGAGAGTAAATCTGATCTCCTCACGGGCATGCCAGAAGACAGGAATGCACTGGAAGTTTCATGTCCTTGGTTAGTGGATGATAGCAACCGCGGCTGACGCACGGCTTCCAGAGCCCGAGTGCAGGCTCGTGCAGGCTCGCGCATGCGGTGTGCTGCTCGGCCCTCGCCTTCAGCTCTACTCTATGGGCCTGAGGGCTGTCATTTACCGTCCAGCAGGAAGCTTTAGTGTTAGCTGTTGTCTTATTAGCTATTTTATTTTCATTAGTAAATTTTTACATTGTTCTAGATTTATTTATGAAAGTCTATAAATATAATCAAATCAGCAACTAAATCATCGGGGAATTGAGAAAACCAGCAGGTTTCTGAGCCCGTCCAGCCAGACCTTTTTACAGGTTCATATTTAAAAAATATTATCTGTTTCCACAGAACTGACTGAACAAAGACCTTCGCACGTGTCAGTCACAATTTGGTAGCAGCACTGCATTTAGCCACCCTCTAATATCTTAAAAGCAATTTCAAACCATTTTGTCCATCACCAAGGGAGTTTCCATTTTAAATTAAAAAAAAAATGGCTTAGAAATACAGCTACAGAAAGGTTAGAGGCAATTTTTAAAATTTTATGTAAATTTAAGCAGCTCAGGCTTTCCAGTTCTTAACTCTGGTGGCCGTGTGAATAACACAGATAAGAGGCACAACGTCCATGTTTTTCACCCAATTGGCTGGGATCTTTGTGCTGGGACTGTAGCTATCATCCTAGTCGTGTATCACCCCCCCACCCTGGGCAGCAAGGTGGTGTGACCTGCCCCGTCCGACCCTGCAGGCCCTCCTGCTGCCTGTGAGTGCACTGCCTTCCCGCAGGGCCTTTCACCCCCCTCTCCCACTGGAGATCCGCCTGGTGGCCATCTCCAGGCAGAGGAGGGCAGGGGCCAGGGACATGCACCTGGCTGGGGTCAGCCCTGCCCCATTTGTCCTGCTGGGGCAGGCAGAGCCAGTGTGGACTTTGGCATTTAACCCCTGGTCCACTGCCTGAGCTGGGCAGAAGGCTTTAGGAACCACAGATAACTGGGAACTTAGCCACTGGCTTCTGTGTACATTTGCCTCAAAAACTGAACATATTTTACCTGTCAGACTTCTTTTTTTTTTTTAAATGGCTCGCTGCAAATTTTACCAGACGAACCTTCATTTCTCAAATACTTTTGTTTTCCTATCTGGATGGTATTTAGTAAAAGTGCAATGATTTCTGAGTCTGATTTTGAATATTCTTTTTTCTTAGATCCTAATTACTTTGCACAGTGCCAAAGTTGCTCTAAAGAGAGATTTTACAACCAATGTTTAAAGAGTATGGATTAAAATAAATGACATAAAATCAGTTTACTTTTAAAAAGTAATTCTAATTGGTCTCATGTCAGCATTTTATATTATCTATTGTTCATCACTTAATCACAGAGATTAGAGTTTTAAAAATATCAACTATAATAGCCATTAACATGGGCACATTCAAGTTATTTTCTAATTTGTAAGGTGGCTTGTCTGATTTTATTTCTTAGTAAGTGACAAGCTTTGAACCACTGGGAAAACTTGACTCTGGCCTAATTTTTTCAAGGAATTGGCTGGGTCAATGGCCGGCTGAGTGCACCTGGGCACGCCAACAGTTTTGTGCCTCAGTCTCCCCATGTGAAGTCAGGGGTGCCATTGTACTGGTGCAGCGGTGAGGCAGCTGGGATCGACCTCCCTGTGCGCCGGCCGTCAGCATTATTCACCTGGGCTGCGGGGCACTTTCTTCCACCTCACCTGGGCCCAGGAGGCCTCTGAAGGCCGTGTCTCCTATAGTCCACTTTCCTGAGGTTTTCTTGCATGGCTAAATTAGAGCAAAGGCCACTGCAGCTAATTAAAATGATGTCCTCCTCCTTTTCTCATTGCTGATGCCCCAGGAAGGATATAAAGAGTGCTCCCAGCGTTTTGAAACACAGACCTTTGAACTGTTAGATAATTTGCTCTAAGTCGCTTTCCTCTGTTAAGTTATAAACTGTTCATACAACTGACAATGAAGAACTTATAAATTTAATTTCATTTCTTGAAATTTCGATTTTTGAAATCGTATTCTCATTGATTTAAAGCTACGTGCATGTGTATATGTATACAGAGCATTTGACATAGCATACAGTATTTCTGTCTTTTAAAAGAACATAATAAAATGAGTGAACTTTGATTTAAAGTCAAGTGTACCTCGTTCTTTCTGCTCTCCCCCTCCCCTGCTCTCTCCCACCTGGCTTTGTCCCGTGGTCCCCTCTCCCTGGATTCTGTCATTGCTTCATGCTTTGACCGTAAACTTTGTCACACTTTTCACAAATTTAGCATATCAGATCCTTTTAAATGCTTGCAATTTCTTTACAAGTAGACAGTTTAGGGGCTGGAGCAGTGGGTCAGCAGTTACGGTGCTTGCCTTGCATGCACAAGTCCACAGGTTCAAACCCCCAGCACCACATACACAACGAGATGTCAGAGCAACGAACACCAAATAAAAACTAAATAAAAAAAAAACTCTGATTATCTCTTTCTGTCTCTCACTGTCCCTCTCTAAAAAAAAAAAAAATTTTTTTTTAAAGTGGAGAATTTAAATGGTTGTAAAACTCATCACTATGCTCAGGGAAGCCATTTACAAAGGTGCTAAAACCATACTTCTTTTTATCTCCTTAATTCTACAACAACTGAAGAACCTGGAGGATTTCTCCCATTTCACTGCCACGCCTGCTCCAGGTGAACTCTGGCGTGGGTCCGTCTCTTTGGTAGAGTGGAAGTTTTGTTTCCTTTGGAGCCCCCAGTTTGAAAGCTGAAGTGAGGAGCCCGGTGTCAGCTGTTCTGTGCATTACTGATTTTCTTTGTGCAATTGAAGAATTGCTTCCAGTGCCTGTCGTGAAGTAAAACCTCACCTTTGACAGCTTGTTGAGGGTAATGGAATTTGCCTTTATCTCAGGTCAAGAAATGCCCACTCTGGGGCTGGAGAGGTGGCTCATCAGTTAGAGTGCATGCTCGGTGTGCCCAAGGACCTGGGTTCGAACCCTAGCACCATGCACAACTAAGTGTTGGAGAAACAAAAGCCAGATGAGTAAATAAACTTGATTCTCTTTCTCTCCCACTTTCTCCCTTTCTCATAAAGAACGGTCCACTCTGTTGGCCATTGGGGACAAACTGCAGCGGGCTGGGCAGCTGATAAACCACTGGAACTTTGCATCGCTTCTGGAGGCCCCAAGTGCAAGGTGGCGCCTGGTGGACTTGGCACCTGGTGGTCGCTCAGTTCACAGATGGCACCTTGTGACGGGCCCATGTGCTGGAAGGGTAAAGCTTCCTCTGGGGCCTTCTCACAGGGCACTGATCCCAATCCGGTGCTCCACCCTCCTTACCTAGTCACCTCCTGACAGCCCCTCCTCCTAATGTCATGTTGGGGATTGAGTTTCAGCTCCAGAATTCTTTTTTTTTTTAAAGATAGAAGGACAGTGAGAGAGAGAGAGAGAAAGAGAGAGAGAGAGAGAGAATCAATTTTTATTGAGTTTTTCACATGGCCTTTGTTGCTCTGACACTTAGTTGTGTACATGGGTGCTGGGGTTTGAACCCATATACTCGCGCATGCCAGGCAAGCGCCGTAACCGCAGAGCCACTGCTCCAGCCCCAGCTCCGGCTCCAGAATTCTGGGGAGACGCAAGCACTCAGATCACAGCACTGGAGTGCCTCAGATCACACAGCACTCATCACTAGAGAGCCTCAGCACACACAGCACTCATCACTAGAGTGCCTCAGATCACAGCACTCATCACTAGAGTGCTTCAGATCACAGCACTCATCACCAGAGTGCAGTTTGGCTACCGCCTCACTCAGCAACTCAGTCTGTTCCTGAGCTACAATGAAGCAGCTGAACTGGGTTGATTTATAAAAAGTGAGAATCTATTTCCTATGGTTGGGAGGCTAGAGAGAGGTCAGGGGGGCTGCTCCACACTTCCAGGATGGTCCCTTGTTTCTGAGGGCGTGAGTGCTGTGTCCTCACCTGGCAGGAGTTCAGAAGGGCAATAGGGCCAGCCAGTTCTGCTTTTCCCATCTCACATTCTCTGCCCTCATGACTGTCACCTCTCCATGTCATCATGTTGGGGTTTAGGTGGAACATAGGAAGTTTGGAAGGACACGTACTTTCCAGACACAATGCCCCCCTTTCTTTCTCTTCCATCACATTGGCCAGTCTTAGTACTGAGGACCAGAAATGTCCTAGGTGGGTTGTCCTCCTGGGGCAGGTGTTCTGGAGATGGGGAGGCTGGCCAACCTCCTTCAGGCCTTTCCTGCAGTGTGGCCTCCTGCGTGTGCCTGTTGCCCTGTCTTCTAGGACTCCAGGAAGTCACTGGCTAAGTGCCTTGAGAACTGCCAGGGAGCTGGCCCGAGTCAGGTCTGTTCTCCAGGATGTAGTGAGTTCACCAACACAGCAACAGGGTGAGGGTGAGGGCTATCGTAATCCTGACAAAACTGCTCCTCAGCAATCCCAGGGGACAGGTGGGGGCACAGGAGGAGGGACGGGGTCCAAGGAGCCAGCTGCAGACCTGCCCTCCCAGCAGCTGCTCTGGGAGATGGAAGCTCGTCCTGTGTGCATGCGAGCGTGCCCCAACAGAGTGAGTGTGGTGTGACACACCAGCCTGAAGCAGGTTCATTAGAGAGGGTCTATCTCTGGTACTTAACGGACAGGCATTTCAAAAGAGACCTCTCGTGTCTGTCACTAGCGTTTCCAGTGGAATCCAAGTACATAGTGATCTGACAGCCTGCGTCCGTCACCTTTAAAAATACATGAAAACACTTTTCTTCTGAGCATACAAAAAATTTTGGTGACTTTTTTTCCTTTAGCTCCGGTTCCTGTCCTACTTCTCCTTAAGAATATTATGCTAACGTGATAGACTTTTTGGGTTTTGTTTTGTTGCTACCGGGGATTGAATCCAAGGGTGCTTAACCACTAAGCCACATCCTTCCCACTCTTTGTTTTATTCCGAGACAGGGCCTCTTTAAGTTGCTAAGGCTGGCTTTAAACTTGTGATCCTCCTGCCTCAGCCTCCCAAGTCACCAGGATTACCTTTATATTCTTACAGTAAAATCTGTTTATACATTGATATCAACTTTAAGTGTAGTTTTTTGTACCCACAAGTATTATTTGTTTGAACATCATTATGATTATTGGTAGTATACAGTTGGTCAAAGTTGAAGCAACTTTTAATTGATAAAAGTTAAACGTGAAAGTAAACTTGCCAGAGATTTGGCCTACAAGCTGCTCTGGACAGGTCCCTCCCCAGCTGTGTCCATGGGAACCCGGCGGCAGGAAGCACGCTGTGTGTGAGCTGAAACAAACTTGTTTATGTGAATAGGATTGAAAGAGGGAAGTGGAGAAAGTTCTGCCATAATGTCACTTGGTTGTCTAAACACCTTCCAAGTTGGGTGCAAAGAATCAGTTGGAGGTTGTTATAAAAACTTTTTAAATTTTTTTCTTTTCTTTTTTTCTATAATGGGAATTGAACCCAGGAACCTCACTCATGCTGGCGAGTGCTCTACCACTGAGCCTCATCCCCAGCTTCTGCTCCTCTTGCGGTGCTTTTATGAGAGCTTTATACTTACACGTAGTCGTTGGTTCTTCTGGACACGATCATACATGTGTGGGATTTAATTTGCTCCAGTTCAGTTCTGCTTCTCCCGGCCCCGGGGTCCCCTCGGTCCACTGGTGCTTTACAGATGCACACAAAGGTGGAATTATGAGTGGCGTAGTCACCCATGTGCACAGCGTGACTTTGTCAAGTTGGCCTTTCCCCCCTGCTCCTCCAGCCTCGCCCCACTGATCTTCCCTCTGCATTCATGAGCACCGACCCCCACCACCCCCGCAACTTCTGCGCGAGAGGAAACGTTTGGCCTTTGGTTTTCGGAGTCTGGCTCATCTCACTGGGCGTGGTGTTCTCCGGTTCCATCCTTTGTGGGCCAATGACACAATTTCATTCCTCTTTATGACGAGTAAAACCCCGTTGTGTCCGTAGACTGCAGTTTCCTTACCCACTCTCTGTTGATGGGCCTCTGGGCTGGCTCCATAGCAGGACGGCTGGGAACCGCACTGCTGCAAACTCTGATGTGGCTGTGTCTGCTCCGTGTGCTGATTTTAGTTCTTTTGTCCCCAGGAATGGGACTGATGCATTCCTGTTCTTTGAGGAATCTCCATGCTAGTAAAACTTATTTCTAAGGATCACTGGCTGACAGCGTTAAGTTCTCCCTTCAGGCCCACTGGAGAGAGTTGGCGCCGGCTGCCCAGCTGCGGGACTGTCCCTCCGTCCTCTCGTGTTTCCTAGGGAACGCCCCATGGCTTCGCACCCAGGAGACACGCAGAGTGAAATGGGGGGGGGGTCACAGTGCACCTTTTGTCTAACAGGGGACACATCTGTGGCTGGGGAGGTGGCAACGGGGGAGTGGCCAGAGGATTCCTGTGCAGGTTTCTTCAGGAAAGAGGCGAGGATCAGGAATTATAGAGAACCACTCTAGAAACAGCCATGCCATGCCCCTGGTCCCCTTAGGTCTGCACTCACCCCAGCCGGGGCCTACAGAAGAAGGAGACGCCAGCTCCCAGACCAAGGCCAGTGCCCACCCCATGGCCGGGCACAGCTGGCTGCAGACAGGTGGAGGTGCCGGTGGTCTCACTTGGGGTGTTCAGAAACGCCTTCTTTCCGCACCAGGATCCTGAAGAGTTTGCTGGATCCACTTCCCTTGGGTCCTGGCCGTTGGCTCAGAGCTGCTCACTTTCCCTAGCAGAGGCTCCTGCAGACAGCCATGCGGGTGTTGGGCCTGTTTTAGGTTCTGGTGGCTTTGGTGTGCCTGAGGTACCCTCTAACCCACCCCGTGAACGGAATCAGGCCCAGGTGGTGCCATCTCCGAGAGGAGCCCAGGAGAGCGCTCTGCAGACAGAGCTGGAGGAGGAGCTGAGCTGCACAGCAGTGGCTTCGGGTACCATGACAGACACATGGCCAGCTGGGAGCTCAGCAGTCACCCCAAGTCCAGTTCTGCACGGCGGGGTCTCTACTCAGCTCGCCCATCTCCCGAGGGGAAGGCGACCCTGAGGCTAACGTGTCACAGGCTAAGCTTCCTGCGCTGCTTCCCACGTGGGACAGCCTGGTGTCCATCTCACTTTTGCCCACCTGTGTCCCTTGACCTCCCTGGGCCTTTATCCTGCCCACCCCATCAGCTCCCTTACCCAGTCTCTCCTCGTGGTTGCCTCTGGGCTTCAAATCCCTCAAGGGCTTCTTCTCCATATTGATTTCCCCCTAAAGTAAGATAATTACCGTGTCACAGTTTTTTAAAAACACCTGATGATCACGCAGTCTCCTTCAATGGCACCCACACCTTCTGTGTGCTGAGGAGACAGGAACACGCAGCACTGTGGTCAGAGCCTGTGATTCTTTTCCAGTCCAGGAGTTTCCACCTCCCTCCACAGTGGGGGACGGTGCGATGGCATTAGCTTGTGACCCACCCGGAATGACTGCCTTCCAGACTGCTCTGAAGAATGGACCATGGCACAGGAGAGGAGGAATCTCTACTTTTGTGGTTCAGTCCCCAGGTCCTGCAATTAAGCAGACAAGAGCCAGCTGAGGCAGAGAAGTCTCCACCCGTGAGCAGCAGCACTTGACGGTGCTCGGGGAGTAACTTGAAGGGGTGGCTGGAGTTGGGGTTCACAGCCCTAAGTTAGCAGGGAAAGGGAGTGGGCAGGAGAGGCTCCTGGGGAGAGCAAACAGGAGGTGAGAAGATTGGTAGCAATGTGCACCTGTTCAGGTACCGTGGCTTTGGTGCCCCCAGTTTATGGCAGGCTTGCTCTGGTGTGTCCCTGGAAGGGAAGGTGCCTGCAGGAGGGATCATGTAGTCCTCTGGGGAGTTTCTGTGCCTTTTCAATCTCAAAGGTCCTCATGCTGACTCTGGGGTCCCAAATGGGTCCCCATGGCCGCAGATGTGGTTCCTGCCTCCTTACAAGACACAGTTTTCTGTCTTCCCCTGCCAGAAACCCTTTCCTGCTCAGCTCTGCTGTCCAAATTCAGCCCCACTCCTCATGGGGAACCTTGACTTTCAGGGTTTGCCTTCTTGCCCGGACTCATGCATGCAGTCCAGCATCTCTGTCCCTGGAGGTCCTCAGAAAGACTCCATCTTCTTCACTTCATGGTCCCCATTGCTTAGCTTGGCACAGAAGACTCCAGAGACTGCACCTGCAATCACCTGCCACGAGTGGACAAGTGGAATCCTGAATGGTACAGGGTCCCCTGGGTCCTGCGGAGCTGCCTGCCGGGCCGCGGATCTGCACTGACCCTGGCCCCAGTGCCCTCTGGGGATCCGGTCTTAGAGTTCCAGGTTTTTGGAGCAAAAGCAACTGCTTTACAGACTACAGTTTCCTTATTTTTTTCTTATTATCTTTATAATAGGGAAATAACTCTGATGGAAAAGTACAACAAATAAAACAGCCGAGGTTTGAGATTCATTCCACTACCAACTTTCAGTGCACGTTTATCCCAATGGGCTTAAAACAAGCCAAAGAGGTTTTTGTTGTTGTTTTTAGTTTTATAAGTACACATGACATTTATTGCTTTTCCCCATGGGGTTAAGCATATTACAACATCGAAAAGGATAAAAACACAGAAAAGGATAAACACCTTTAACATGGCACAATACGAGAGTCACTTTGAACAGCGAGTGTGCGGCTGGCCCTCTTGGCTGCTCGTTTTGGGCCTTTCCTTCTCGAATCTGAATCCACACCCCTGTGCCTGTGTCTGCGGTTTATCTACCAGCATTCAGGTGGCCTACAGTATCACGTCAAGCTTTTGAAAACACTCCCACCAGTTCGTGACTTCCCCCCAGATTCCAGGAACTTTGAAACCATGATCTTTAATCACTCTAGATCTCCCATCATGTAGCTAGACCATAATTTGTTTGCAGAGCCCTTTATTGTGGGATATTTGGGTAAATTTTCTATTTTCCACCATTAAGCCACTGCAGTAAACGTCTGCCTGTATCGGTCTTTGTCTTTGGGTGAACTTCTTGAGGTTACTGGGACAAAGAATTAGTGCATTTTTATGTATAAACATTCTTACTTTACACCTGGCCTGATGTAAAATAGCCTTTAGGTTGGTCAAGAAGAGCACACGAGCTCTTGATTTGAGTTTCCACACAGACATGGGGGGCACAGTTTGCACCAGGACTCCAGGGGGTGGTTTAGGCCCCCCGAGAAGCCATCTCTCCAGGTCTCAGCTGCTGCTTCTGTTTCCTGCCCTCTAGTGGTCAGGCTGGGAAGCAGTGAGATCAAAAGGTGCATCCGGCTGATGAACTGGTAAACACAACCAAAATTAAGCATAAAGTGACGAGAGCGAAGCTGCTTATGAGACAGGACCCAACTCTAAGGTCCCCACGGTGAGATTTGGTTCCGCGTCTTCTCTCTTGCTACGTGGTTCCCCCTCCAGTTACTCCCCTGTACGGTGGCGGTATTTGGGCGCCGGGCACGGAAGTGAATCGGAAGAGGCCCGCTTCCCTCCCTCTTGCGGTCTTTGTTGATGCAGCTCATTTTGCGTCTTTCCTGCCTTAATGATCAGCTCTGTCGCACGCTCCAGCTTCGTAGCCACACCAACGTCTTTGCATGGACCGTTTTACTGGGTTGCTTTCTCACCACTAATGCCATCGTTGTAGAGTCTCTTTCCTCACGTTCTTTGGTTTGAACTAGGACTTATTAGACAAGTGCATTTTTAAAGTAATTTGGGGGGCAGGTACAGGGACGGTGAACAGTGATTTTGTCTGTTGTCAAAGTCTGAACAACAACTCGGTGGGGTGCGCTGTTCTTTGCCCCAGGTCTTCCCTCTGCAGTTCAGGGTTTCCAGAGGCAGTCTGGAGGCCAGCCTGCAGCGTAGACACCCTCCCCCCTGGGCATGGGAACCGGGCCCACACCTGTGCGTTCAGGAAGTGGCCCTGGGGATTTCTGGATGTTACCCTTACTGACTCTTCTAGGTGGTTGTGCCAGCAACTTTCAGGAACCCTAGCCTTCAGCAAAGGATGTGTCCCCAGACCGCAGCAGGTGCTCACAGCCACGCCCCAGGGAGGCCTCGTGGGTGGGTCAAAGAGGCCAGGGTCTTGGGCCAGGAGACTCCAGCCTCCTCCACCTGTTCTCAGGTTCCTGATGCTGCTGGGCCTTGTCCACCAGTACCCACATCAGCCTGCCCCTCTGGCTCCATCTCTCCTCACCCTGGGCCTGGGAGGCTGCTCTGTGTGATATCACCTGCGTGGTGGCAGATGACTTTTGGTGTCTGGGAGGCCCTGGCAGTGGGGGCAGCAGCTGGCTGCTCTCGCTCTTCCCTGCCCTGTTTCTGGGGCCCCTGCTCACCTTGGCTTGCATGTGATGCCTCCTGTGTGCCTCAGTTCTGAAACGCTGACACACCTGTGACATGGCTGGATCCTGGGGCTTCCATGCCTGGCTCATTCTGGGAAGCTCGCCCAGACTCCTGGAGTGGTCCCTTGCCTTACGCCTCCATTAACGCCACTCCACCCGTCAACTCCAGTTCTGCACTCTGACATTAGTGAGCCTGTCGGCTGAAGGTTGTACTTGATGAATCCGTTCATGTCTGCACCTACCAGGGCCCTCCTGAGCTCTAGCGGAGGGTCTAGGAGAGGCTGGCAGAGACTTCAGTTAAGAAGAGGAAGAAATCTTCTGGTTTCAGAAGGAGCCTGGGTCTACAGCCGGGTGTTGGCGTTCTCCAAGGTGGCAGAACCAAGAGGAAGTGACCTGGAGGCAGCTGGGCAGAGATGTCTGTCTGTGGACATATATCTATATATGCATCTTTCCCTGTACCGTAAGGAACTGGCCTGGTGTGGGGGCTGGCAAGTCTGAAATCCATGGGGCAGAGGAGCAGGCTGAGAGTCCTAGTGGAGTTGGTGTTCTAGTCCAAAGACTGCCTGGAGGCAGAGCGTCTTCCTCTCGGGACAGCTCAGTCTTTTCTCCTAAGGCCCATCAACTGCTTATATAAGGCCGACCAGGCCACACAGTACAGTCTGCTATGCTCAAACCTGCTGATTCAAATGTTGATCACATCCAAGAAATACCTCACAGCAATACCTGCATTAGAGCAGGCAGCTGGGCCCCATGACCCAGCCATGTGGACACGTGAATTACCAAAGGGATCAAAAGACTGGTTGGCTGAGAGTGTCCTGGGTAGCCTTGGCAGGGGAAGAAGCATCTGCTGAGTAAATTGAAGTCCATAGGCACATTCACAGACAATGTCCCTGTTGCTTCCTCTGGGCCAGCCTGCCTTGCTGGTTTATGCTTGAGGAGGTTCAGGCCTGGGAGGCAGCTCCCCAGGGGGGTGCCCAGCCCCACCCTGGCCCTCAGCCCCTCCTACAGTACCCAGGGTCCTCTGCCTCTGATCTGCAGGTCCACTGTGCCAAGAAGATTTGGGGAGGACCAACCTTGCTGTCTGGGCCTTGGAATTGGTCACTCTTGCTTCCAGTGGTTCTAACCTTGGCCACCACTTCAGTGTCTGGGCTTCTACCCTGCGTGAGGACACAGCTAGGGCTTGCTTGGCAGCCTGACATGTGGCTCTATGTCCTGTACTGAGTCCCCAACCCTTAGTCCCCACCAGCAGCCTGGTGAAATGGGGACCTGGGGTCTTACTCCTAGAAACTCAGTTGGTTCTCAGGGGTGACCGTGCTGCCCTGGGGACATTTAGCCATGTCTGGAGACATTTGGGTAGTTGTAACTGGGCAGTGGCTCAGGAAGACAGGTTTTGGCAGCCAGGAGGTCAAGCGTCCAGCAGCGCACAGCACAGCCCAGCGACAAAGGGTCATCCACCGGAAAGGTCAATAGCAGGGAGTTGGGAGCTGCCTCCTGGATTCTGAGCTGCATCTGCTTCTCCAGCTGCCTGCCGCTGTGCCACCCCTTTGGCTCATGGCTCAGTTCCCTGCTGATCCCCCAGCTGCCACCTCCACCCCTAGACTGCTCCGTCGTCTGTCAGTGGAAGGTTCCAATGTTGCCTGGCCTCCACCTACTGTTGACCTGTTCACTGGGTAAACCGTCCTGGGTCAGCCCTGCAGGAGCCTCTGACCCTGAGAGCCAAGCCCTCTCCTAGAAGCAGGGACTCATGGTGTGTGCCTTGGCGTGGGGTGACCTTCCCTGGGAGCACGTAGTTGGTCCAGGAGCAGAGAGGAGCCACGCACATCAAGTTATTGCAAATAAACTCAAAATGCAGAGTGAACTTATGCATGATCAAGAATGAAATATGACTTCAGCTTTCTTAAATGCATTTAATAAAAAAATTCACTGACAGGGCTTTCTGAAGTTACAGGCTTCATAAGAGAAGAAGAAACTGGCCCAAATATGACCTCTCAGTACCACAGGCGGCCTCCTTAGGCTGGTCCCAAGGCAGGAGAGGCGCTCCAAGGCCCAGGTGTGGCCTCTTAGTACCAGGCGGCCTCCTTAGGCTGGTCCCCAGGAAGGAGAGGGGCTCCAAGGCACAGGTGTGGCCTCTTAGTACCAGGCGGCCTCCTTAGGCTGGTCCCCAGGAAGGAGAGGGGCTCCAAGGCACAGGTGTGGCCTCTTAGTACCAGGCGGCCTCCTTAGGCTGGTCCCGAGGCAGGAGAGGGGCTCCAAGGCACAGGGTGGCCTCTTAGTACCACAGGTGGCCTCCTTAGGCTCGTCCCAGGCAGGAGAGAGGCTGGAAGGTCTACCAGGACTCTGTCCCTGCTAGTTAATAGTCTCCCATGGTAGCAAAACCAAAATGCCCTGGAGGGCTGGGATACGGTTAGCAGTTAGCCAGGCTCCAGCATTGCCCTACATATTTTCATGGGGCTTGCTGGTGGCTTGGGCGAGGCACAGGATCCAGCCAGGCTGATTTGCAAAGGAACGCTGTGGACCCCTTGCCGCCTGAGAAAATCCCCTTTAAGGTAAGGACACAGGCAGAGGCTCCGACTAGCCTGTTGTACGCCCTAAACCAGCAAGAGACTCCTCAGCTCTGGGTTCCGCAAGCCCAGCTCCTCCCATGGCTTGACCACCCTGGGTGTTGAACCTGGCTCTGGCCATTTGCGGTGGGCCCAGGTCGGGATCCTTGTGCTTCCATGGTGGACAGGTTGCCCGGGACCCACAGACGGGGCTGTTTGCAGGATACAGGGCACTGTCCCTCGGCCCTGGGAGCAGGAAGCTCAGACCAAGGTGTTCCTTCAGAGCTCCCACCTCCTCTTCTCAGGACAGTTGTGTGATCCCAGCCCACCTAAGGACCTCACCAGCGGGTCGCCTCTTTCTAGACCCCATCTCCAAGGCAGCTCCATTCTGGGGTACTGGCGGGCAGGACACGATTCGACCTGAAACAGTGTGCCCCTCTGATCGTGGTGTTTTAACTTTCCACTGGATGTGTCTGTGCTCCCTTGTGAAGCACACTTTCTTCTGCTGCTGCTGTGGCCCCCAGGCCTGTTCCCCTGGGCAGGTGCTCCTCTTCTAAGCCACACCCCCTCCTGAAGCCTGCTCCTGTTTGTGCTGCCCTTGTTGCTCAGCTCATTGGTCCTGAGAGCAGTGTGCTGTTGTACGGTGTGGAAAAGGCCGGTCTGTTTCCATTCTCCTCCCAGGGAGCAGTGAGGCCTTTCCTGCTTCTGATCTTTCAAACAGTGCCATTCTGGTCCCCCAGGAGGATGCACACGCCTGGATCATTCTCTCTGGTCCAGATGCTTACGAGCGAAGCTAGTGGGCCGTGCTCTGCACATTTGCAGGTGAACTTGCTGTTGACAAATAGCTCTCCAGGGGCTGGAGCCGTGGCCCAGCAGTTACAGCACTTGCCTGGCATGCACAAGGACATGGGTTCAAACCCCAGCACCACATACACAACAAAGTGTCTGAGCAATGAAGGCCACATGAAAAACTAAAGTTGATTTTCTCTCTCTCTCTCTGTCACTGTCCCTCTCTCTCTCAAAAAAGATGCTCTCTTCAAAGTGACTAAATCCTGGGTGTATCATAGGTGCTGTGTGGCTGTGAGGCCAGTGTCTCCCAACTCCCCCCGCCCCTGGACCTTAGCTCTGTGTGTCGGGGAGGCTTTGCCTCTGACAATGTAACCTTAGCACAGCTCTTATTCTAATTCCCCTTCGGTTGTGAGGCTCACCGTGGATTTTTCAGGCCAATGGCTTATTTTGATTTTGTGGTATCTTGTCACTAGCAAAATGTATTTTTAAAACGTTTAAATATAGCAATACCTAGGTTTTAAAGCAATGTATGCCTCTTTGACAGGTTTAAAAATCCTTTTAGTTGCTCAAGTGAAAAAAAAAAGTCAGATTCCTGAATGTCTTTTCCATGTGAGTAGTTGGCTTTTTAACACCTCGGACTTTAACACATCTCAGGGTCAGTTCTGAATAGGATTGAGTTGATGAGCCATTGGCCAACATCTGTGAGGCCATCTGTCCCATGGGTCTTCAAGATGACCTCCGTCCCTGGCCTTCCTGTGCTTCCACCTGCTCGTTGTCAGAGCTTGGTTCCCGGAACAGGAGAAAGAGTGTAGGTGTCGGGCTCTTGTGTCCTGCTCCCTCTTCAGCCTTCAGAATCACCTTGCTTTGAAATCAGGAGGAAATAAACCACCTCTGAATGTAATTTTATTAAGTTAAACTTAGAAGTTAACTTTGGGAAAATGACCTCTTTACCATCTCGAGATTTCCATTCTTGAATGTGACATGTATCTTCATTTATTTTGGTCTTATTTCTTTTAATAAAGTTAATCACCTTTTCTGTGAAGACTTATGCATCCTTGTTAGACTGATTCTTTTGAGTTTTTCTTTGGTACTAGGAAATGAACCCGGGGTGCTTAACCACTAAGCCCTGTCCTAACCCTTTTTATTTTTATTTTGAGACAGGGTCTTGCTAGGTTGCTGAGGTTGGTCTTGGACTTGCGATCCTCCTGCCTACAGCCTCCTGAGTCACTGGGATTACAGATTTATATTTGCCCCCAGTTTCTCCCCCAATGCTGTCTTTTAGAATTGTTTGCAGCAGGTATACAAAGGCACTGTCACTTGCTAGCTGTCCTCTCTCCATCAAGCACACTCTTACTAGGCTGCTGAATTATTGGTGTAATAATTGGACTTTGTAGAGAACTAGACTATCTGTGAAATCAATTTTATTTCATTCCTTCAAACTTGCTTACCTTTATTTTTTACTGTCTTTTAGGATTAAAATACCTAGTTTATATTAGCTTCAGTATTGCTGTATTGTTACTTAAACTTCTTGGCTCAGATCTTGCTTTTTCATGTCTGCTCTCTTGCTCAGGGTGGGCGGTCCCTTTGGGCTTTTGTTTCTGACTTCAGGGTCTTGCTTGGCCTGTGTGTTCCCGGGGCCTGGTTTGGAGTGTCCATCCAGAGGAGTTCTGTCTGCATCTGCCAGGAGACTCAGACACGTTCCTGGCTCAAGACCAACTGCCATGTGACATTCAACTTGGACCAAGCTGCTCTTGTAGATCCACACCCCAGCCACAGACTGCCTGGACCTGGCAGTTTTAACTTCCAGGAAAGCCATAAAGACCGTGTATTTTTAATTGAGCCCATGACAAGTGAGGATGTGTTCTTACTCCTTTCTTGACTGACCCGTGGTTGGCTCAGTCCCCTGTCCCTGCTCAGCTGTCCCTGCTCACTCCACAGGGCCATAGGCTCCTCTGCATCTCCATGGAAGGTGCAGCCTAAGCCTGAGCCACAAGACAAGTGGCCCCATTAACAAAATGGCCAAGGGCCCTGAACAGATGTGGAATAGACACCTCTCCAAAGCCAGACGAGGACAAGGGCCCCGAACAGATGTGGAATAGACACCTCTCCAAAGCCAGACATAGAGCACTCCTGTGGACCCAGCAGTTCCACTCCTAAGAGGGCACCCACTGGTGGACAGATGAGCTGTGGTGCACACATCCAAAAACAACTCGCAGGTTTGGTCCCGAGCCCAGCAGATGTCTAAAGAGGTCATTTCTTGGTCGATGTGGCAGCAGCAAACTTCTAGACCTTCAGAGTCTAGAAAATTCCAAATACAGCTGGCAGGTTGCTGAGAGTCCTGAGAGCTGGGTGGTGGGAAAGGAGTGTGGCCTTCCCTGGATCCACCTTGCCACTGCTCTAGGGCCGCACCAATGTGCTGCTGAGAGCCAGAGGCCTGTCTTTGGTGTTTCCGATTTCCTTTGGCTGCCAGCTGCAAGTTCCCTCTAGCTGCGTCCTCTGCTGACTCCTTGTGGCTGAGGGTGCTCAGAAACCGCGCAAACCCACTGTGGAGCAGGAAGCAAAGCGTCTCAGCAAATCCTGGATTTGATTCCACACACGCAAAAAAATAAGGCCTGAGGTCTGGGGTCCCCTGCTGTGACTTGGGGAGACCCCTTCTCCTGTATGGTCATGCCCCACACTCCTGGAGCCCAGCTGCATCTGCTCGTTTGTCTCTGCCAACAACTGGATACAGGTTCTGCCTCACCTCCATCAAGCAGAAGAGGAAGGTGAGGCTGGGTGGTGAGCGACTTGTCCAACATGTGGTGCCCAGAATAGACTCTGCTGGGCAGCTGGGGAGGCTAGCGCCTGCACATCACCTACAGGGCATCTCCTGAGAGTTCACCACAGGATGCTCGAGATGGGTACGAAGCAGAGAGCCAAATCTTCCCTGACCTCCAGTGAGGACCACACCCTGCACCTCTGTTGATAAAAGCGCCCCAACCAGAGGCTCCCGGGATGAGGGGTCTGGGAGGGATCTGCCTCTCCGCTCATGCCCTGGAGCTAGACGAACCCACATTTCATTCTGCAGCTGGGTGCTGCCCCAGCCCTGGCTCAGGAGCAGAGGGCACCAACTTCCCAGGAGATGGAGAATGAGGTGGGGCGGGTCCAAGGTGTGGGAGAGTCATGGCTAATCTCTGTCTCTGCCTGGCGAGTCCCGTCCCATCCATTCGTCCTTGCTGTGTGCAGGTGCAGCCCGGGGAATGAGAACGGAAAGAGGACCCTTGGCTCCGAAGGAGTGGTGCAGAATCCAGCTGCTTGTCTTCTCGGAGGCACTGAGCAGAGAACCCTGATTGCACAACTCGTGGCCAGGGCCCCACAGAGAGGCCGGTGGCCGGTGGGTTGGGCGTGGGAGGATGCGGTGTGTGTGCAGTTGGATTTTCACCGGGGCTCTCCGGCATTCTTTGCCATGCACCGTTCCTGTGCGTTCGGCCTCGCTACGGAAACCCGGTCCAACTGGCCTGAGCAATGCTGGCCACTTACTGGCACAAATAATTCAGAGAAGGTGGCTTCTGGCAGGTCCGAACCCAGAGGCTCCCAAGCTGTCAGGAGGCCGAGTTTCTCTCCACACACGTTGGGCTTCAGCCCCAGTGGGCATAAGCACACAGTGGCTCCCGGGTCACTGGCCCTTGCTGCTGGCCCCCCAGGAGCCCTTGCTGGCCTAGGGTTTCATGTCCACCTCAGGCAGGCAGGAGCCAGGGATATAACCAGGCACAGAATGTGTGCCCCCCAGCAGGGTTTCCTCCTCTGGACCATGGTGTCCCACAGAAGGAAAGGATGAGTCGCCAGGTGGAGAAGGGCTGCTCCTGACGCACACCTGGTGCCTCGGTGGCCGCAATGTCTTGCACAAGTATGAAGTCAGCATAGAAACTGCTCGTGGCGCTTAGTAAACACCACCCCATTGGGGACATAGACAAGGAACAAACACGCCCAGCAGACTCTCCAGATGGACGTCACAGAGACTCACCTGGAAAGCACCCCGGTGCTGGTGGGTCTTGGGTTCTGTCCCAAGGACTCTATTTGTCTGGGCTGGGAACTTGTACAGCTTCCAGATGGTTCCGGTGTGCTCCCAAGGTGAGAGCTATTGGCCAAGGCCCTAGACGTGGGGAAGCAAAGTCATTGAAGACAGTGCTAAAACCCACTGTGCGTCAACTGAGTGGGAAGACAAGGTGCTGCGGGTGAGGACAGCCCCACACCTCCCCCATGTGGATTCCCAGGCTCCTTTCTGACCACACATGTGGGGGGGCACACCCCAAAATTTGTGACATTGCTGACGACCCAGGGCAGCCTAAGGCAGCAGTGGTATGTCACCGTCCCCTTGACTTCTCTCCTTGTTCAGATGGTAACACTAGTCCCTGCGCGGAGCCTTGAGCCACAGCTGTTAGCAGGGAGCAGAGGAGTGGGTTTGAGCTCTGGCTTTCCTTCATCTCTTACTTGTTGGTGACTGAGCAAAGAGCAGAGGACCAAACAGGTGAAAGCGGCCCCTGAACGTGGTGTGCGCAGAGACTGGGACAGCCCGCTCCTGCCCTCTGGCTCCTCAGTAATTGCTAAGCAGGTCCTCGGGAAATCCCAATCATTCTAGACTCAGGAGGTTCCTGGGGAGAGCGGTGTCCAGGCTGGCTGTGCTCCTGGGAGGAACCGGAGTCTGACTGTGGGGTGTTCAGGAGCCGCTTGCTTGCGCGTGACAGACTGAGGTTGAATTGACGGGTCAAAGTTGCTGGCGGAGTGTCTGCACGCAATGGGGGCCTGGAAGTGACCTTGAAGGCCTGCCTTGCCCTGCTGGGGTGACGCAGCGCTGGGAAGAGCTGTGCCTCCCCAGCTTAGACTGCAGCTGTTTTCAGTTGAGTTTTGAGGTTGGTGATGGGGACATCACTTCCTCTGGAAGAACAGAGGTCGCGAGTTCCCCTCTTTGGGTCTCTTGAGAGCTCCCTGCAGGCTGAGCCCCTGGATCACTCCCAGGCATGTGGAGACTGATGTTCAGGAGCAGAAAGCTGAGGCCGGCAGGCTTGGTGGGTGGCATCGCTGTGGCCTCACGGGGAAGCGTGGAGGCCGCCGACACTCACAGGCTCTTCTCCTCCTGCTTTTCCAGGGCAAAGGTGATGGGACCTCAGCGGAGACTCAGCCGGCCACGTCCGCAGAGGTGAGCAGCATCCGCGCCTGGCGAGGGGTCCATGCGAGCTGTTTCCGAGGAATGTGCAGCAGGAAGGCTTTCTCAGCCCCTTGCTGCTGCAGGTGCCCAGAGCCCAGCCGAGAAAGCTGTGGGGTGCTTCTGGAAGAGTGGGGCTCTGCCGGGCATGTCTACGCTTTCTCACACTCTGGGGGAACACGGGTGCAGAGCCGTGCTCTGCCTGTGTACCGCAGGGTCTGCCTTGGTATTAGCAGGAATCTCATCATTCCAGGCCTGGCCAGGGGCAGTTTTACTTGGAATCTGTGACCCGAGGGGAGATATGTGTGTGGCTTCATGTGCAGTATTTCTTTGAGATATCCATCATGCCACTGGGCATGGTGGCACCTACCTGTAATCCCAGCAACTGAGGAGGCTGAGGCAGGAGGATTACAAGTTGGAGGCTATCCTCAGACACTTAATGAGGCTCTGTCTTAAAATTTAAAAGGCTTGGGGTATAGCTCAGTAGTAGAGTGCACTTGGGTTCAATCCCCAAGGGTGAAAAGAAAATCCCCACACAAAACATCTATCATGTACCTTCAAAGCAAGGTCACAAATGACAAGGGAGGCATCGCATTCAGACTAGCTTGGGTTGCGGAGCTGGCCCAGTGCAGGGTGATGCTGTCCAGATATCAGCCCCTCGTGCCTGGATGGACCAGGTTCTCAGCAGCAGCCTTTGAGGCCTAACGTGAACTTTTTAGATGGAGATGGGTGTCTGTAATACTCTGATCAGCCGCTGGCTTTGTTGTTTATTTGTTTTCTGAATTGTGCTGTAGATGGGACCAGAGCATGCTGGGCAAGCGCTGTACCCTGGAGCTGCTATCTGGTTTTAATGGTGACACCCTACTGGAGAAGATTCGAGGGCAGTTTTACACTTGCTCCCAGCACAAGGAGGTCAGGGCCTGACCCTGAGGTGAGGCAGGTGGACTGGCTGGGCCTGTGTTGTTTTGTTAATGTGCTGAATCCCTGCCTTCCTGAAGTAAAAAGTAACAAGTAACATCAAGGCCTTCTGAGAGGAGCCTGAGCTCCTCCTCAGGGTGCCGTCGGGGGCTCCTTGCCTGTGACAGCTTCTTCCCGCTCTGGGGGGCACAGGGTTACCTGGTCCAGCCAGCAGAGGCGGCCACATCTGGAAGGTCCCTAGAGTGCAGTTGTGGAACGGGAAGCCAGGGCACAAACCGCTTGTCCCTCAGCGTGGCGCTGATGCCCGTCTGGGTCTGCACTGCTCCCTGACGTTCAACGCCAAGAGCGGGCCGCAGAAGCGTCCCGAGAGCACTGACTGGCAAGCCTGGGCCGCTGTGCTGTGTGGTAGGGGCACCGGCCCTGTGAAGCCCCGATGGTCCTAGCTATCTAAGCCATTGGGCTAGACAGATGCCCCATGCTTCTTTGGACTGCATCCTGGCTTCCATGAGCTTGGGAGAGAAGGTTTGTGGAGGTGGGAGAAACATACTTTTCATAATTTTCACTTGCTCCTCAGAATCTCTTTTTAGTTCAGTTTATGGTTGATGGCTCTGGCTGGTGACTCTTAGAAAGCCTCCCTGGCATGCCATTCCACGGGGGCCCTGGCGGAAGTAGAAACCACCCCAGGGCTCTGCCCCCAGATCTCACTGGGCCAGGTGGGGAGCCTGAGTTGCAGCAAGCCCCTCTGCCCCCTGTGTGCCTGGCTGCACTTTCAGACGGGCAGGAGCCCTTTATATTTGGGGAAAACCACACATTGAGGCTGAGGGTTCTCAAAGTGCTCGATGGTGGAGCACTTGCCCAGCTTGTGCAAGGCCCTGAGTTCAGAAGGAAAAGCCCTCAAATCGGACGTCACACAGCATCACCCTGGAGCACTCCTGGAAGTGTGGACAGGAGTGAGGTGGGTGACTTAAAAGGGGAAACATGGACTTTCTCTCTGCTGGCTGCTTCTCCACTCTCTTCCTCCCACCGCTCTCTCCATAAACACAAGACTGTGAGAGCTTGGGCTACGGAGAGCACACGCGCGCGCGCGCGCACACACACGCACACACACACCAGGTCACAGGGGCAGGCGCCCTGCTGGAGCCCTGCACCGAGGCAGCTGCAGAGCAGGCGCCGCAGGGTGTGGGCAGGAAGCCGCTGCCTCTCCCTGTCCTGCAGCTGCTGGCCCAGCAGACCAAGCCCTGCTGCCTTCTGTGTAACTTTCCTAAAAGACCTGCACGGTGCCTCCAGTTGCACAGCTAATTAATCTCCCTTTTCTATCATGATTTCATTCTTTATTTTCTTGGTTTTATGAAAAGAAATTTCAGAAAAGACACAAAGAAGTGTAAGATTCCAGGGTAGGACGCTTTGTCCCCGTGCCCTGCCTAGACCATTTCGGAGGGGTGGCGTGTTCTTCTGCTGCCTTGAGAGGAGCACGCACACCCTCCTTGTAGAGTCACGCTGTCCAGCAACCTGTGGGTCCAGTGGACCCCAGAAAAGAGAGCACATTCCCTTGCGCTTCCTGCCGTGTGACACATGTAGGGACATGGTTACTCCCCATTACTGTCATGTGGCCATAGAGGCCGGGGATGGAGAGCCAGGCTGGTGTACAGGATGAAAATAGTGCTGAGGTTTGCCCCAGCAGGGAGGACATGTGCTGGGCCTGACCTCTGGACGTGCCCTCACGGACACAGGTGCACTGTTAGTAATTGTGAAGCAGCCCATTCTTTATCAAATGCTTGCTTATGCAAATGAAATCAGAAGACGACTTGAACTGAAAAACCATGTGGAGAGCCTCAATCCCACTGCTGAGCTGGAATAGAAGGGTGCTCTGCCAGTGCTGGAGGCCCACGACAGGTGGAGGCCCAGTGTCCGGGACTCTGGGCAACAGCAGCAGCCCTGCGCGAGCTTCAGATAAGAATCTGCAGCTGAAGAAGAGCTGTGTTCTCCTTTCTGTCTTGCCTTCCTCCAGCCACATTTGAACCATTCTCTTCCTGCGCCAAATTGACGCTGAGCCTCAGCTGCGAAGGTCAGTTTTCTGCTTTTCCTTGTCTTTCTCGTCAGATTGTTCCCTGCCTCTGTCCCGACTCCTGGGGCATGTGACGTGGTGGTGGCAGACGCATTTTGTTTCTGATGGGTTTTGTAAGGTGGAGATGGGGACTGAGGCTTAGGGAAGTAAAACTCAAGTCTGGTGTTAGATTTCAGAAAGAGAATTGTACCCTGGAACTGCTGTTCACGCGGAATCTCCTTGCCCCCCGGGTCCACTCCCACCATGGTGACTGGGCATGTGCCACAGAGGGGAGGTGTCCTTCATGCGTGAACAGGCAGGGAGAAGTGCTGGGGTCACCATGGGAGGCAGGGGTCCCACGGACGCTTCTCGAGCAGGGTGGCAGCAGTGGAGCTACGCCCACAGGGAGAGCATGGGCTTCTGGGTTCTGCCCTGAAATCACCAGAGACTCTGCTGCATTCCTGCAGGCGATGTGTGTGCGGCCCGAAGCCCGGGTGCAGCCCTTCTGCGGAAGCGAGGGAGGTGCTCAGGAGGGCTGCGCAGCAGGAAGGCCTTTTATCAAAGCCAGACTCCCCGATTCCATTTGGGATGAATGGAGAAAAACCAGGCATTAACTTCAGAAAAACAATTGACCCACAATTTATGGGAATTTCTCTGGCTAGAGCAATCTCCCAACCCCCAAAGAGCGATAGCCCAAATCTGTGGACGTCTGGAACGAAAATGGATCCCCACGGCTTCCATTAAGTTCCGGAATCCAGGGGATTTTTATTTTCTTCTCGATGCTTTTCTAAAGAAGTATATACTACAGGTTCAATAATTGTATTTTTTTTTAAAAGAGAGAAGGACAGTGAGAGAGAGAGAGAATCAATTTTATTTAGTTTTTCAAGTGGCTTTTGTTGCTCCAGACTTCGTTGTGTATGTGGTGCTGGGGTTTGAACTTGCGTACTTGCAATTGCCAGGCAAGCACCATAACCTCTGAGCCTCCACTCCAGCTCCAATAACTGTAATTTTAAAATTTAGGGAAGGCTCAACTCCTCCCAGTGCTATACTGAAAATAGCACTGTAGGCGTGGCTTGAATAACTGGCATCTCCGGCAGTGGTACCCACCCTGCAGGGACATGGGAGGAAGGCTTGGACCTGCTAATTAGGCTGTTGTCACAACTCACTGAGGCAGCCTAGACTGCCTACTTAGACTGCCTACCTAGCCTAGACTGCCTACCTAGGCTAGACTGCCTACCTAGGCTAGACTGCCTACCTAGCCTAGACTGCCTACCTAGCCTAGACTGCCTACCTAGGCTAGACTGCCTACCTAGGCTAGACTGCCTACCTAGCCTAGACTGCCTACCTAGCCTAGACTGCCTACCTAGCCTAGACTGCCTACCTAGCCTAGACTGCCTACCACGTCACCTGCGAGGAGCTTCTGCTTGGAGCCTGCAGCTCTCTTGACTTTCTCTGTCACAAACGCAGCCCCTGTGACATTGACCTTGTGAAGCAAGAACGGTAGGCCAGTGGCCCTTGTCCCTGCCAGATCTGCCACTGCTCTGCCACCAACCCAGAGGGAGTGCTGTCTTCATGCCCTGTGCGCGAGCAGGCTGCCCTCCAGATTCTCTTTCCTAAACACCGCCTGACATCTCACTTGGCTTAGGCCGGCGCTTCTATATCGTGGTGTCAGAGAGAGCTGGAGGGAGTGTGGCTTCCATTTATAACCCACTGAAAGTTCAGTGGAGTTGGCTTCGCCCACACTCCCGGCCCCACCTGCGCCTCGGTGAGCTGATCTGCGCTGAGCCTGACCTGAGCAGGAACTTAGCAGGTGGCAAGGCCAGGCCAGGAGGGCCCTGGGAGAATCCCCCACTGTGTGGGATGCACCTGCCGAGTAGTAGCCCTGTCTTCACTGGGGAGCCGTCTAGGCGCCCGGCAGAGCTTGGCCTGAGACCCACTGTCTTCACTATGATCCCCACTGTGGCTTCCTCTGCCTTCCAGGTGTGATTAGCGCCGTGATTCTTCTCCTGTTCCTTCACTGTGGGTTGTTTGCCTTCTCAGAGCCAGTGGTCCCCAGTGTGGGGCCCTGGCTGTCCACAGCGTGTGGCAGGGCTAAGGGGCTGTGTGGGCCAGGTCAGGGTCGGCCCCCTGGATGGGTGTTGTTATAAATGAAATCAAACACGTGGTCAGGTGTGGGTGAGCAAGGCAGAAATTTTACTTCGCCAAAGGGCGAAAGAAAATGCGCGCCTCACTAGGGAGTGAGGGGTCCTTAAACGCCGACCTAGCGCAATACTGCCCTTTGCCCTAATTGGAGGAGCTCAGGTGCACAGTCTGCGCGATTGGCTGTGATTAGGTGGAGGCAGGTGCAAGAGGGAGTAGGCGGCGACTGGGAGA